>BJBW01015277.1:0-34044 GCA_004320125.1 Scolopax mira
TGATTGATATGTTAATTATGATATGGGAATTAGTGTTACTGCTGCACGTGCCCTTGCTGTGCCGTGCCCGTCAGCCACCTGCACCTGAATGTGGAGTGGGTTCTGCTTCCCCTGGAAAAGTCATGCAGAATTAAAAAGCACCTGAAGAAGGGCAGGGTGGGTGGTATGGGCTGGCTTCCCTTGGAACACCCAGTGAACAAACCAGAGCCTTTCCTCCAAAAAAATACACTCTGCCCAAAGAGCACAGCCATGGGGAGAGTTAACAGAGAGGAGCTGTCCTGAGGGTTCCCTGGGGGAATTCAGTTTGATGTCCTCTGCTCCTTGTGTCAGAACTGAGTTATTTTGAGAAATTTTGTGACTTCATAGTGACACTGGATGCTTGTAGGTTGTACACACGACGGTAACACCTGTGCCATGGAGAAAGTGTCAGACTGTATGTTCTGGAAGTGCCAGTGTGCAAGCCTGAAGTGTTTCACTTCTTATCCCACCGCAAGTGACACCCTTTAGGAGGCTGTTACAGATACTGTGTGGGACACGAGTGCTTGTTTTGGGAAACTGGAGATGTTTTACTGCGTGGAAAGCAGATCTATCTGTCAGCCAATAGCCCTCCGTATTTTGCCCAGCTGCTTTCTGTTCTTCCAGAACCAGGGAAAACGGATGCTTTGATTTACCAGTGTAATTAAAGCCATACCCCTAAATTGCAGCTGTGTTTGAGCGTAGCTGGGTATGGGCAGGAGATGCAGTAACAGAATGCCCAATTTGTGAATAAATTCTAGGTGGAACCAAAGTGAGCCTGAGATTTAGAGGTGTCTGGCATGTTTCCCACAACCTTGCCAGCTTCCTTAAAGCCACCTTCTGGACTTTTAAATGCTTCCATATTTTCCATCATTCACAGAAAATTGCTTTTTTTTTTTTTTTTTGTATCACACTGGAAAAAGAGGGAAGATGTCAGGAATGAGGCTGTTAAGTTTTTCAGACTAATGGAAGTGGCAGGAGCTGTAAGCCCTGGTTTGTTTGGAACTAGAATGAGCAGAACACTTGTCTGCCTGTCAGAAAGTCTCTGATAGACGCAGAAGAAAAGATTTTGGGGGCATGACTGCTGTTCTCTCTGTAATGTGAATGTTGAAGATGTGAAATGGGGGAGGAAATGTTAAAAGGAGCCTTTGAGGTAAAGTGCCCAGGGCTTGACAGCTTGAGGTGCCCAGCTGAGCCACAGCAGGAGGGAGCCACGGTCCCGTGTCACGCAGCAGCGCTGTGGGTTTGCTGGGAATTGGTGCAGAGTCCCACTTTTTTTGAAAGGTCTGGCCTGAAAACCTGGTGGGAGAGGACAAAGCTGTATTGAGAGAGGAATAAAAGCCAAGAGGCACCCTGACCTGAGAAAGGAGCTCCGTCTTCCTGAAAAAACAAGCGAGCTCGTGTCCAGCTCCTGTAATTGCTTTGTGCCAGGGACCCTCTTACCCCCCTCTCCTGTGCCTGGAGTGTGAGGGCTTTTTGAAGAGGCTGTTAGCAGATCAATAGCAGAGGTATCCCATAATAGCTTAGTCGGGTACCGCTGACATCACTGCTCTGATTATCTCTTGTGTCTCCTTCTGTACGTTCTGACCTGCTTGGGGTGATGGGCAAGGTGAGGAGGGAAGAAAAGCTGCCTTTGTAACTCGGCAGTGCTTTTTTTTTTCCCCTGAGCATCTCTGAACAAGGGTTACTTGGGCTGTTGAATTTTAATTGAAATCTTGGGGTTAAAACTGATTTCTGGGAAAAGCTCTTTGCAGTTTAAAAAGTTGTCTGAGGACTAAAGCTTGGAATTCCATTCACA
Source organism: Scolopax mira (assembly GCA_004320125.1). Classification (NCBI taxonomy): domain Eukaryota; kingdom Metazoa; phylum Chordata; class Aves; order Charadriiformes; family Scolopacidae; genus Scolopax; species Scolopax mira. The sequence continues at coordinate 1,814 of BJBW01015277.1, forward strand.
GTTTCCTCTGAATTTGAAAGTGCAGAAATGAACGTGGGACCATTGTTACCCTGCGAAGACAAGCTTGTTCCATCCTGTTCAAAGCTTGTCCTTCTCTTGAATCCTGATACTTTTGTGTTGCTTAACACACCTGGGGAAACTCGCTGGGAGATAATGTGTAGTGGGTAAATTGGGAAGCTGGGCTGGGGATTGGTCTGGTTTTGATATCTGCTCTGGGCACATCCTTTCCCCGTGAGGGCTGTTTTCCCATTGACAGAACAGAATGGGCTTTTTGTGGTGTGTTCAGCGTGGGTGAGGTTGGTGGGTGCCCACATGGGAACATCTCTTAATCTTTTCAAACCAAAAATGCCCTTCCCCTAAATAATGGTGCTGGTGGATCCATTGGTCAGTGTGATGCAAGGAGAGATGTGTTTGAGAGATGAAGGGAGCTGAGCGTTGCGGGTCTGGGGGAGCTCTGAAAGGGACTTGGCAGCCACGTGGCCAGATGATCTGCTTTTGTGTGGCTTGCTGAGGATTTCCAGTGGTGTTTATTGAAGTCCCTCACCAAGGGCTCTGGAAGGAACTTTGTGGCTGTAGTGCAAGAGTGACCTTTGCATGGATTGGCAATTTGCTGAAGATAAGCACGAAGTTGAAACACATGGTCGGTTCCACGGGGAAAGGGGAAAAAAAGTGATCAGGACAAAGTTCACTAATGAAGCAGATGATTCAGAGTTCTTCAGATGGTGAAAGCAAGGGCTGTGGACATCCTGGGTGCAGGCTGCTGAGGACCTTCAGAGATGTGCTGGGGGTGTCCAGCAGTTGGGGCAGGTACAGCAGGTCTGGATTGTGGTTTGGAGACAGCATTATTTCAATTGAGTTTGCGAACTGGAAATCAATCCCAAGGCTTATCAACTCCCACAGGCTAATTTTACTTGCTGTATAATACTCCTTTGGAAGGGGTTGAACATGTAAAAAGTGAGGAGGATAAACATTTTCTATTAAATGGAAATGTTTTTGAACTCTAATTACAACCCGATGCTGGAGTTCCCCTGTAGGTAGGTGAAAAAGCAGGCAATATATAAAGTGGTAATAAAAAATGCATATTCCAGATGAGAAAATCAGTTTAACTTCCATTTCTTCTGCAGAAATGTGGGGTTTTTTTTTTTCCCTTGGGAGAAATGAGTCTGTCTTGACATTATCCATCTATAAAGGAAATGTGGTGTGAATTGCATTCTGCTTGTGACTCTGCCCTTCTCTGTTGGGTGACTCATTGAGATTTGAAGCCTGAATGCAGAACCCACCGGTCGTTCTCCCTGGTGCCCTTCACATGATGCCTTCAGTCTTTGACAGCTCCTCTTGCTCCTTGGTTTTCCTGTGTAGGGTTTGGGGTTTTTTTTTTTTACTTATTTTCTTTGCATTCCTAACAATATCCCAACATGCGGTCTTCATCTACTGCCACCAGTAGATGGTGCCTCTCCTGTCAGATAGGGAAGGGTGACAGCAATTTTGGGGCTGGCTGCTAAAGTCTGGTGTGCTTAAGCCATTCTTTCTGATGCCATGAGCGTGCCTCTCCTCACTGACTTCACATGCAACATAAGCCCTTCTCTACTTCAGAAACGTGAGTGCCCTTCACGTGGGGGCATGATTAGAAGTTTGTCCCCTTCAAACTAAAGATCCTCACCAAAGGAGGAGGGTCCTCACCAAAGTTTAATTTTTAAGGCTTGTTCATTCTTCATTTAAAAACTATCCTTTTCATTCTATGTCAACAGCAAACCCTTTAGCCAGGGTGGCAGAGCCCTGGCAGAGACTCCAGGGAGGTGGTGGAGTCTCCTTCTCTGGAGACATTCCAAACCCACCTGGACACGTTCCTGTGGGACCTGCTCTGGGTGACCCTGCTTTGGCAGGGGGTTGGACTAGATGATCTCCAGAGGTCCCTTCCAACCCCATATCATCCTGTGATTCTGGATAATGTTCAAAGCAGACTAAAAAAGTTTACCAGGTACAGAGATGCACCACTGCCCTCAAATCATAGAACATCTATGGTGGGAAGGGACCTTTGAAATCATCATCCATTGGTCTTTCATCTCCTGTATTTAGAAAAAACATAATAATATAAAGACATGTAGCTACAGGAGGCCAGGAAAGGTGGTGTCTGTCTCCCATTTAGTGAAGATTTGTTTTTGTGTGGTGGCCTGTGCAGCCCTTTGCTCTGAGAGATGCTCCTTGCAAAGCTGCTTCCTTCTTGCCCTGTAAGGCGTGATCATCACCCTGGCCTCTGGCCTTCACGCCAGAAGAGAGGAGAGATTCTGAACCAGCAGAGTGGCCAATTTTTTGCTCTTCTCCCTGGATTTTGAGTGTCCCCAGCTGTTGAAATACGGCATAACAAGGAAAACAAGGCAGCTGAAGGCAAGGTTTTAAAGCACGGTTTTAGTGCTCTTTTGCGTGATCATCCAGACCTCTGGGACCATGTTTTAGACATTTTGGGGGAAGAAAGACTTTTTTACTTACAGCAGCTGCTGGTTTTTTTTTCCCTGTAAGCTACATTAGATGGTAGAAGTGGTTTAGCCTTGTTGTTAGAGAAATGCATGCATTTCTTTCTAAAAATTAGGTGGCTTTTTTTTTTTTCCCCATGTAAGGAAGAATTGGTATTTTTTATATAAATCACTGAGCCCTTTGTCTGGAAAAGGAGGGGGGGGGAGGAAATCAATTTACAGAGGAATGTGCTTTTGCATTTCAGACGGCTGTGAGAAGGTGGTGATTTTTAAGTCGAGCTACAAGAGTGTTGGCGAGATGGCTCTCTGCTGGAGAGGGCACTGCGCTCTGCTTTGAAGAGCTGAGGCACTTGAAGAGGATGAAAGTGTCCCTCTCCTGGCACAAACCACCACAGCCAGCCCCATAAATGGACTTCTCTGAGCTTCTGCTCTTCTCTGTTAATGCAGGGGCTGAGTACAGGTGGGTTTGTCTTGCTCCCTCCCTACCCCAGGGCTGAAGTGTTTGTCCGGATCTCTCCCGCTGTGGGGGAGGGACATCTTACAGCCTGTGGAACATGGTCAGCTCGGTGAAAACCTGGACAATCCCCCGGCCTCCTGCGTGTGTCGGTGACCACCCTGCCACAAAACTTCAGCTTTGTTTATAGGTGAAGAAACACCTTTTCCAGTGAAAGGGCTTCGAAACCAATGCCTGCATTTAGAAATCAGTCCCCCTTCACTTTGGCTGCTTCTTGAGGGATCTTTGGAGGGTTGTTTCCTCTGATGGAATTATGATGTCTCAAGGACTTTTCTCCAAATCATTCCTTTTGCCTTTTTAACCATGTTCTTCAGTCTATGTCGCAGCTCAGCTGCAGAGATCACCCCAAACCCTAGGGCAGGGCAAGCAAGGAGAGGGGTGATCTCTCTCTACAAAAGTCTTTCATTTCCATACAGCTACAGCCTTGTTAAGAGTTTACACGTGACAGAATTGTGCTTGTCACCAGGTCAGTGAATTTTGGAGTTGGATTCTTGTAGCCCATCACCGTGGGACAGGAGCCTGCACTGCCAGGCAAGGCTGGCTTTGAAGTTCAGCTGCTCCTGCAGGTGGCTGCCACCATGGGCAGGGGCACAAGCACTTGTTGTCTTCTGTCCTTGCTGTCACACGCAGGGGAGTTTGTCACAGCAAGTCCTAGAGGGGGGGTGACATCTTAAACTGCTTCAGCTGGGTTTGCTAGACATGGTCTGCTGAAGACCTGGGGGTGATATGGCTCCAGAAGATGCTGCAAAGTGTTTTGTGGGCTGTGGCTGCCCCTGCCATGGCAAGAGGCAGGGTTGGACCTGGAATGAGGTGCAGTTGAGGGTTGGCTCAGGTGTCCTCTGACCAGAATTTGGGACTTCCCTCACATTTACAGCGTGTTCCTGCCCTGGGGTGAGCACAGGAGGGGTTAACCAGCACATGTAGCATAGATACAAAGGCAAGATTTTGGTTTCAGGTAGTTAAAATCTCTTTTTAGCTGCAATAAAAATGTTTTGGGAAGCTTCTGGTGGTACCGAGTTGGATGGCTAAGAAGATGCTTCCTAAACCCGGAGTTTTTCTTGGTAGTCTCTTTCCCTAATCCCTCAAATCCCTAAATCTGACAAGATTGCAGGCAGCTTTCAGGCTGGTGGACACAAGGGGAACTGGGTTAGTTGGTTTGAGCTGGAAGGGGTGGCTCAATCCAAGAGCAGTGCATCTGAGCTGCTGTTTTGGAAGGTGAGCTTCAGCCTGGCTCCTGGGCTCTCCCATCCCGCTTCCCACCAGGGGGTGCTGAGAGAGAAATCCCAGTACTTTGTTACTGAAGTGGATGCTTTTATGGATTTTTCTGAAAACTGAGCTTTTGCTAATGCAGCAGATTAGTGTTGATTGGTGAGATGGGAGCCAGGCAGGCAAGTCGAGGAGAGGCAGCAGGTTCTGGTGGTGGCTCCTGAGGGACACCCGCTGTTAGTGCAGGGCTGCCTGGTGGCTGCTGCTGGCTGGCTCCAGCTTCCATCAGCTCCCCCCACAGCAGAAACCCCACCATTTCAGGCACTCGGTGATTAACTGAGGAGTTCGATGCCATACCTAACAAAAATGGAATTGAGCTGTCTGAGAAGGAGAGTATTTGCATTTTTCCCACCTTTGTCCGTGTCTGAAGAGTAATTTCTAAGGGATTCTTTCAGTCAGATCATTCTGAGAAGGGTTATGTAGCTTAGACATACGAAAGGTTTCTCATCATGGCTGGGGTGCCTCAAAAGGCTTTATACACTGTTGTTTCACGTACTGACAGGAATATCTCTTTCTTCTTAGTCCTCCATATTTATTTTTTTTCATTTGCTTTTAGCTTTACAAGCTTCAGGAGTTTTTGGTGGCATTCTTTTTGCCGGTGGCTACCTTTTGGCTTAAGAGGCTGATACTGAAAAATTGAAGAAAACTCGCTGGGCTCTTGGATGAGAATGTCAAATCATTTCATATTCATCTTCCAAAATTCATAGCAGTTCCTGGACCTCCAGCGTTTGGCCCCAGGGCTTAGCAAGGATGGATCCACCATTGGAGGGGTCTTTAGCTATTTTTCTGAAGGTGGTCCCTGGTCTCTGAAAAAGGGAGAGGGCTGCCTGAGGGGCAGGATGTGACGTGTTCTTCCTCTTCTGGAGGTGTTATGCAGGGACAGCTGGTGGCAGCTGGGGAGCAGGGCACGGCTGGCCTAGCAGCTGAGGCTGTCTTAGGATTTACTCTCCTTGTTCCTTCTCTTGTGAGCATCCAGGGCTTGTGCATCGACAGCTTGGAGCCTGTGGGAGTAGGTGGAAGGTTATAAGCTTATCTGTTCACCCCCCCGCTGCACTAATCGGCGTGATAAAAGATTCTTCCTCGCTGGGGAAGAGTCCTCCTCCATGTCAGGGACTGCCATTCCGTAGTTAAGCTTGGAATTGGTACGTAGAAATGTTTATTAGCTTCAGTTCCAGTTCTCAGCCAATGCGTCTCTTAAGATAATAATTCAGAATGAGAGACCATCGTTCAGATCAAATTTCAGTTTTCCTTTTGAGAATAAAAACGTTATCCTGAAGGTGTCAGGATACCCGGACGGCATGAACAGATCGGGAAAGGTTTTTCCCAGTTTAGCTCCTGCAAATGGTGCTGTGAACTGATGCTATGGCAATACCTTTGGAAATGGCTGACCTGTGGCCATCTCCACCGTCTGTACGCAGCGATCTCATCCTTCACCTGTCTCCTTCTGAGTCCGGGTCTCTTGACCTGGAGCTTTCTCAATATCCAATTTCTCAGGCCAGGCTCAAGCCCCCTGTGTCCAGGCTCAAGCCCCCCGTGTCCAGGCTCAAGCCCCCTGTGTCCAGCTCCAACTTGCTGCCACATTTTTAAGAGGTGGATTTGAAATGATCCAAGCTAAAAAGGGGTATTAGCCCAATTTACCATGCTGGTTATTTCCCTCAGCGTTACAGTTAGAAGAGCCACCCCCCCGGCTGTAGGGAAAAGCTTTGTGCTTATTGTTTTTTGTAGCTGCAGTAATTTCACCGCATTATTCTGGCTGAATACTTAGTGCTTGCTCGGGGAGAATCGGCCGGCTATTTCCATTCGCAAAGCTGGGTTATGGAAGTTCAGAGCACCAGATGGCTGCGTGGACTTACAATGCTGTGGATTATTAAAGGGCTGTTGTATTTTCCTCTTTCATCATTCCTTTATTCCTCCTCCCCAGATCAACAAATTAATGCCGAATGCTTGGGAACCTGTCCTGCACAGGCTTTAGCACGTTCCAGCTTTTCGTGGGGAAAATTCTTGTTCCAGCTCTTTGGAATGGGGTGGTTTTGATCCCCTCTTTGCAAGTGGTGGTGGGCTGAAGGATGCCTGGGACCGTCCCCGGAGCCCCAGCGCCACCCGAGTGACATCTCACAGTCGCTGTCCCCAACCTGCTCCTTTGGAGTTGATGTTTCCCCTTTTCTGAAGTCACGAGGGGAACCTCCTAAATTAGACACGACAGCTATGCTAGTGTGAATGTGTGAGAGATGGCAACGCGGAGAGTACTGGGGGACCTTCAGTTCATTTATTTTTAAAAACCAACAGCTTGTCACTTGTCTGTTCAAAGACATCTCGATTTTAAAATGCAACTACCCTGAAAAATGGTAGAGGGTAGAGAGGCATGCCCTGTCTCCAGCACCATACACATGTGAGATCGAGTCATTTTTGTGGGGGAAAAAAAAAAGGCGCTTTTGCTGTTCATACCTGTGATACCTGGCTGTCATCTGTGTCTGGATTGACTTTCTTGTAATGGTTTTTGATGGTCTGGGTGTCTTCAGTGGGACTGCAAACAGCAGCGATCAAAAGGTAGGTTGGAAACCTGAATGCAACAGAAATATATAGAAATATTTGAAAGAACTAACGTCCGCCAGGAAAACAGATCAGGAGCACCTTTGGTGTGTATTTTAGCATGAAAACAAGTAAAAAAAAAAAAAAGAAAAGACAGCACAAATTACTTGTCTTAGAATAGAATCGTAGAATCATAGAATTGTCTAGGTTGGAAGGGGCCTTTAAGATCATTTAGTCCAACCACCAACCTAACTCTGATAAAAAAAAACCAAAAAAACCCCACATCACTAACCCATACCTCTAAGCACTATGTCAACCCGTCTTTTAGATACCTCCAGGGATGGTGCCTCAACCAGCTCCCTGGGCAGCCCGTTCTAAGGCTCAATAACCCTTTCTGGGTCAAAACTGTTCCTAATCTCCAATCTGAACCTCTCCTGGGGCAACTTGAGACAGTTTCCTCTTGTCCCATCACCTGATCCTTGTGAGAAGAGACCAACTCCCCCGGCTACCCCCTCCTTTCAGGGAGTTGGAGAGAGCAAGGTCTCCCCTCAGCCTCCTTTTCTCCAGGCTGAGCACCCCCAGCTCCCTCAGCCTCTCCTCACAAGACTTGTGCTCCAGACCCCTCACCAGCTCCGTTGCCCTTCTCTGGGCCCGCTCCAGCCCCTCAATGTTTTCTATCATGAGGGGCCCAAAACTGGACCCAGCACTTGAGGTGTGGCCTCACCAGTGCCCAGTACAGGGGGATGGTCACCTCCCCAGTCCTACTCCCCACGCTGTTCCTGACACAGGCCAGGATGCTGGTGGCCTTCTTGGCTGCTGGCTCACGGTCATCATGGATGAAGCTGTTAAAGAGAACCATCTCCAAAGCCTTGAGAGCTTGCTTGCAGGGCGAATTTTGGGTGACTGCTTGGTAGCAGCACCACAGGCATAGTCAAATCCAGGGGCTCTGCTCTGCTCTCACAGATCCACCCCGAAAGCTGCTCTTCCCCTGGCGTGGGATGGGTTTTAGCTGGACAAGAGGCTCACCCTGGTAACCCGCCTCAGTGTTTTATTTTAGGGGCCCGTGTCTGGAGCTCTCTGCCGGGTCCACGCTGGCTTCAGCTGTGGGTGAAAGAGGTGGGTTGGTGGTTGGAAGCAGAGAACAAGGTGGTGTTTGTTCCCCACACGCCGGCGTGGACGGCCCCTCAATAGCTGTTATGCTGATGTGAATAACGAGCAGGGGCAGCGAGGGGATTTAATCACGGGGGGGGCACGCATCACCCAGCCTAAGCGACACAAAGAGGAGGATCTCTTGCTTTTCCTCCTCCTCCTCCTCGGAGCCCGAGTCTGAATAAAACACAGCACACTTGAAAGCTCTTTAAGGCATTGTAAAGGAGGCCCCTTTCCCCCAGGTTTATTATCCAGCAGGGCTGAAGTTGCAGATCAGCGAGGAGCCCTGTGTTTTATGCAGCTTAGAAGTTGAGGAGATGCTTTTGTAGGAGCTGCTGGCACATCTGGGAAGCAGCAGCTGTCCTTCCTGAGGGCCAGAGCTGTAAATCTCCACTGCGGGAGTTTTTCCTGTTGTCCCTGAGGCTGTAAGACAGACGGTGGCACAGGTTCCATACTCTGTTGAAGTGCTGCTAATTCTGGACTCTGCGCTGGTCGCTCACTTGGACTCATGTAGCTGCTTCTTCAGCCATGGGATGAATCACACAAGGAGCAGCGGCTGAAAACCCCAGCAGAAAAATTAGCAGGAGCTCCCTGATTTGACTCACTTTGCTTGCAGCAGCCAAACCATCTCCACTGGCAGTGTCAAAATGGGAACCAGCATTGAGAAGATGCTCATCTTCTGGGACATGGAGCGTTGCTCTTAACAGCGATAAAGGCACCAAGGCCCTTGGTCCCTCTGGCCAAGTGGACATGTTCAACCCAGTCTGTCTGCTGGGGTGGGCTCATTCCCAATAAATCTTCTCTGTCTTGTAAAACTTGCAAGTAGCCATCTGATGGTTTTCTGCAGGTGAACTTGATGGGCTGTTGTGGGGCTCCTCGTTCTCCCTGATGTTTTGAGGCTTCTCCAGCACTCGTTCAGACTCTTCCTAGCAATCAGTGAGGCTGGGATACAGTATTTTTGACTTAAGAGCAGCTGTGATAACATGCCTTGTGCTTTATTTTTTTTGTAAAGGCTGGCAAGGGAGATTAGGGTTTTTGCAGTTCTGGGTGTCCTTCACCTTCCCCATAACATCATCTTCAGAGCTCATGTCAGTTCTCCTGAAAACAACATGTAACTTGCATAGGGATTGGGAAATCAATATGTGATTTCCCTTCAGTGGGTACTGTCAAGACTCAAAGCAAAGCTCGGAAGCCACATGACTGCTGCTGCTTTTATTTGCCCAGGACTAACCAGAAGATCCCTTTGTGTCTCTAGGGAAAACGCCAAGGAGCTGCAGTGTGTGTGTGTTGGCTTGTGCACCGAGTGCTGTGCCTGTGGAGTCGAGGAGAACTCTCGGATGGTTGGGGGGGAGTTGCTGTTAGCTTGGAGAACACTGTAGTCAAGCTCAAGCAGGTCACCTGTAAGAAAATGGGTCTGTCTGAAGCTTGCCTGGTGCCATCTCAGACTCCATTCGTGGTTTCACAAGGTGGTGAAGACTCCACACCCTCTCTGGGCAGCTTCTGCCAGGGCTCTGCCACCCTCACAGGAAGTAAGTTCTTCGTCATGTTGACATGGAAATTCCCATGATCCAGTTTGTGCTCATTGCCCCTTGTCCTGTCACCAGGCACCACTGAGAAGAGCCTGACCCCATCCTCTTCCCACCTTCCCTTTAGCTCTTGCTCAGCATCAATGAGATCCCTTCTCAGTCTGTTCTTCTCCAGCTGAACAGCCCCAGGTCTCCCAGCCTTTCCCCAGCAGAGAGATGTTCCAGTCCCTCATCATCTTCATAGCCTCCACTGGACTCTATCCAGTAGTTTCTTGTCCTTCTGGAACTGGGGAACCAAGAACCAGACACAGTACTCCAGCTGTGGCCTCCCCAGGGCAGAGCAGAAGGGGAGGATGACCTCCCCAGGGCAGAGCAGAAGGGGAGGATGACCTCCCTTGTTATTGTAAGTAAAATTCAGATTTACTTACTGTAGCTTTTCTGCTCCCCCTCTCCTCCCCCTACCTTTTTATTTTTTTTAAATTCTGCTGGATCATATTTTAACAATTCTGCTAAATTCTGGAGTTAGAGCCATCACTGTCCAGTAGTTCTTTGGTCCTCCAACATATGAGGGTCAATAGTTTCCAGGGTTAAAGTAGTCCAAATCCAGCGTTTATCTTGTGAGAAATGGGGTTTGTGAAATGGGTGCTGCCACAGAGTTGCAGTTGTTGGTCTTGTGTAGGAGGTCTCAGTGGTGTTTGGCAAGTACTGCTGAGGTTCTGCTCACAATATGGCTATTCTACCTTTTTTTTAAGATCTGGAGAAAGACCTGGGAGCTGCTGGAGTGCCTTTCCCTTCTGGAGGACTGTGGTGTAACAGAGAAGTTATACTCAAACTGCGTTACGCTTGAAATCCGTTCATAGAGGAACAGGATGGGGGGAGTGAATGAATATTGGTGACTTCTCTTCATTTTTGTGCCCCGAGAGAGGAATTTGTCACTGCAGTGGTGAGAGAGCTCTCTGATGGGGCTCAGCCAATGCAATGTTTGGTGCCCACTGGCTGGGAGCAGTTTCCTCCCAAGCCATTCTCGGGTTCTCCTCAGAGGAGCAGGGTCTCCTCTCGATCTCTTCAGCCCTGTCGTGTGATTGCACCCTGTGTCCTGCCCTTCTGTCTTTCCTGGTGGTCCCCAAACACACAAGTGTTGACCTTCCCAGCCCTTACACAAGCTCCCACTGCTGCCTTGCAGGGTTAATCGGGGGTGTTCCTGGGGGTTTGCTAAGTTAAAACCGCTATTTTGCCGACTGATATAAGGTTTCTGGATACATTTTTCCAGGGAACGGGATTGAAAATGCTAAATTCATTCCACTCAGTGCTTCAGTAGAACGTAGTCTTCGCTATTTTTAAAGAAAAGCCTTCAGTGAAATAAACCCAAAGATGTGTTTAGTGTGGCAAATGAACCTCCCGGCTGCATAAACAGATCGATAAACGGATTTGTGTTTGCTGACCAGAGGAAAAATCTAATTGCAAGTACTCCGTGCTCAACGTTTGTGTTGCAACTAGAGTAATTGTCCTAATGAGAAATCCAATTTGCTTTTGTTTGGAGCTTATTCTTCTTTAGGTTTCATTAGATTGGACTGGTGCAATGCACAGGCCTCCCAAGGCTTTGGCTGGTGATGTATTCACAGTTTCTAGGTCTTCAGACTGAGATGTTTCTTCAGATTCTAAATTATCACATTTGCTGTCTTTTGATATGACTTAAAACGATTGAAATAATGTTGTTCCTAGTGCTTGGAGGCTCATTTCACCTGGCAGAACCTGCTGCTCTCTCTTGGGCAGCCATTGGTTGGCTGAAGTTTGAACGTATCTGAACGGTGAAATAGCTCTGAGGTTGCCTCGAGGTCCAGATCTGTGCAGTTCCTAACAGCAGCCAGAGGAAATAATCTTTCCTGAGTGTCCTGAAGATGTATTTCCAAGAAGGGTATTGTTGTCTCAGTCCTCAGGTGTTGTCTTAGTCCTCAGGTGAGGGCATCTCTATGGATGTAGGTAAAAAAGAGAGGATGGAGATCCCGGCATGATTGGACCTCCATGAGGGACAGTATTCAGAAAGGTAAAAGATTTTAGCTAGATGAGAAGAAATACCCCGGGAAAACCAGTAAGGTTGGAGTCATGTGAATGTGTTTTCTCTATTTTGAGTGGAGAGAAGCTGTTTCAAGATACCTAAGTCCTCCCAATTGCTGGTGACAGTAATGAAGACAGTAATAAAAAGTTCTTTATGGTAAAGAACTTTTGGTAAACTTATGGTAAAGAAGATGATAATAAAGAGTTCTTAAAAAGTTACTACTGCAAGGAGAGTAGAATTGTCACCAGCATTTACTGTCACTTTAAGTTAAAGTCAGTAAATTGGGTGGACGCAGCTTAGACATCTCATGAGCATTAGTTGGGGAGCGGAAAATGAGTCTTCTCTGAAGGAAACAGATTGGGGTGAGATCTCTTCCTGCTGGGAGGAGGAGAGAAGTGGTGGGAGGGTAACTGGGCACAGGCAGGTAATGATGAGCTGGTGATTTTTACTGTATGAATAGCTGATAAATGAGTCTAAAAAACACCCCAAAACTATAGAAAACTTTTTTTGGAGGCAATCCTGGTTAGAGTGGAGGCAAGACCGCTTGTCACTGGGCTCTGTCTCCTTCTCTGGAGACATTCAAAACCCGCTTGGACAAGCTCCTGTGCAACCTGCTCTGGTTGGACCTGCTCTGGCAGGGGGTTGGACTGGGTGATCTCCAGAGGTCCCTTCCAACCCCGTGTCATTCTGTGATTCTGTAACCAGAGACCTGGAGTTTACAGGGAAGGTGATCTCTTGACCTCCCAGTTGTCAGAGGGTACGACCATGGTATTGTCCGAGGTGATGCCAATAACCACGGAACCCTGCGAGTTCCTTCATTTCACCATCATTTAACAAAGGGAACACCTAATCCAGGAGCCTGGTAGGGAATCTATTGGCTTGAAATGCGATTTATGTCGCCCCGTGGCAGCGGCTGAGTTGGCTTTTTGGTTCTCTTTTTATAAAAAGCAGAAAGGTTTACGTCTTCCAAGGGTCCCAAGTTCTGCAAAAGAGATCAGTGTGGTCAGTTGCAATTGTAATTTGCAACTTACCACTCTGTTGTGGTTTTTGCTACATTTGGAAAGAGTTTTGCTATTTTATCTATCCTCATTATAAACCAACACTTTAATGAGTCTGGGATCAAAGATTGTCCCTGTTGGATTCTAACAAGTGCCTGATTTTTTTTTCTGCCTGTTCATTATCAAGATGCATTTCATCAGCTAGGAAAAAGTGACTTAAGGCAGGTCATGACAAATTAGTTATGTTTGAAAGCAGTGGGCAGAAAAGCTTGAATTTTAAGACATTTTTTTTGTTAACTGATTTTGTTCTTGAAACGAGGAGGGGAGTGGAGTTTGGATGTGGTTTCAAAGCACAGAAGCGGTGTCTGATCTGCAGGAGAAGCCTCTGTTTCCTTCCCGAGCCCTCTGGCTCTAAGGATTTCCATTTCTACCCTGAATGAGTTCAGGAATATTTATAGGTCTTTTTTATTCTTGTACTTTATTCCATTTCTTTCTATCCAGTAGTTCATATCATTTGCACTCTCTTCTCTTGCACAGCTATTGTCAGTGACCATATATCCCGCTTCGGCCAGGATGGTTTAGTCATTGCTTGTAAAATAAGACTTTCTCTTCCCTGACCATCCTCAGAGCAGGTTCCTGACCTTGAGGTCCTATTTCCTGGCCATGCCATGGCCTGTCCGTGGTCGGGGCTGGGAGCTGGGCTGTATCTCCAGGAGCATCCCTTTCATTGTAAAATCCTCCCGGGGATTAGCTCTCTTGCTTGGAGCCTTTGAGTCTTTTGAAAGAGAAAGTTGCCTTCAGGAACAATAGATTGCAGACCTCAAACGAATCAGGACGCACCTTTTTTAGACCCTTTGCACAAGAAAAGGGTGTTATATCTGGCTGTACATTTGTGGACCCTGAAGTTTAAAATAGCTGGGTTCTTTTCTTCCTTACCAAAGGCAGAAAGGAATGAAAGACACAGAATAGCAGCCTTTTCCTTGTCTAACCACACGTTTTCCACTCAGTTACATGTTTGTGCATGACCTTAAATATTGTATCAAAATCTTCACTTCATTGCCTGAATCTCCTCAGGCTTTTTTTTTAATGCTGCTTGGGATGTGGCCTCCACACGTGCTTGAAAAATTCAGTATTGGTGAAGTGAGACCCCACAACGCCCAGTGATTGCAGAAACTTGATTTTTTCTGCTAACACACTCCCATGGTTTTCTTCCTGGCTTTGTCCACAGCCCAACCTTCACCTCATGCTACAGGAGATGTTCTCACTTCTCACATTACTGCAAATATGGTATTTTGGCAGAAATTAAGCTCTCAGCCCCCTCTCCCAGCAGAGGGGCTCCATCCCTCCCAGCATCTCTGGGGCCTCCTCTGGCCCCGCTCCAGCAGCTCCATGTCCTTCTGCTGTTGGTGGCCCCAGAGCTGGAGGCAGCCCTGCAGGGGGGTCTCCCCAGAGCGGAGCAGAGGGGCAGAATCCCCCCCTGGCCCTGCTGGACACTCTGCTGGGGATGCAGCCCAGGGTGGGGGGGTTTCTGGGCTGCCAGTGCAGGTTGCCAGGGCGTGTGGATCTTCTCCTTCACCAGCACCTCCAAGTCCCTTTCTTCAGGGCTGCTCTCCAGCCCATCCTGGATTTGTGCTTGGGGTGGCCCCCACCCAGTGGAGGACCTGTACTTGGCCTGGTTGAACCTCCTGAGGTTGGCGTGGGTCCATCTCTCCAGCCTGTCCGGGTCCCTCTGGAAGGCATCCCGTCCCTCCAAGTGTGTTGACCATCCATATGTGTGTGTGTGTGTTTGTATCTTTAAGGACAAGGATGAGACCACAGGAGGATCTGGTGATCAGAGGGGACAAGGGAGGTCCCACCCAGCCCTGGAGAGATGGTTGAGTCTGAGGGTTGACTGAGACCGCTCGTGTGTGTGTAGGTGTTTATAGGGTCAAGGCAACTGGGAAGATGGGGATCCAGGATCAGCTACTGGTCAGGCTGAGCACCTGAGCCCTGCTGCTGGATGGATCCATGCTGCACCTAATGCACACGTAGACCTTTCCCACTAATTCATCCTTTCCCCCTGGAAGTCTCCTGAAGTAATAATTGTGTCTCCTTCTCCTTGAGCAGATACAACTTTGAAGATTTGAGGACAAAAGCGAGAATGGGAGAAGCAAAACGCCCTGAAATGCCTTTTGGGGATGGGAGGAATGAGTTGATCTGTGAAGCCCTGCTGGGATGTTTCATTCTAATCCTCTCTTTTGTGTTTCAGCCCTGGCCCAGTGTGTCCAACCTGGCCAAGGATTTCATCGATCGGCTTCTCACGGTGGACCCCAGTGACAGGATGACGGCCCTCCAGGCCCTGAAGCACCCGTGGGTGGTCAGCATGGCAGCCTCTTCCTCCATGAAGAACCTACATCGTTCCATTTCCCAAAACCTTCTCAAGAGGGCATCTTCCCGCTGCCAGAGCACCAAGTCGGCGCAGTCCACCCGCTCCAGCCGTTCCACCAAATCCAACAAGTCCCGGCGGGTTCGGGAACGGGAGCTGCGGGAGCTCAACCTGCGCTACCAGCAGCAGTACACTGGCTGAGCACTGGGCTGGGACCTGCCAGGAGTCTTTCCAGAGGTCTTCTCTGTCCCTCACTCGGTGAGGAACATCCAGGTTCCTCCCTCCCTCCCTTCCTCCAAGGTGTCCCCCGCTGTGCGGAGGAAAGGGAACGGCGTGGTGGCCATCCCATGGGGTCTCACGCAGGAAACGGGGGGGCCCTCGTGGGCTCAGAGCCTTGAGTAACACACACGTTGAGGAGCCGTGTGGGGAGAAGAGCTCTTTCTGTAGCCCAGGAGCTCGGTTGTTCATATTATTTATTAGTTCCAGAGCGTTACGTTCCTCTCACTTCCATATGAAAAAAAAAAAACCAAAAAGGAAATCACTTTATGGGTATGTACATGCACCTGTGTGTGTGCACATACACCTGTGGGGGTGTATATGTATTTAAAAATTATCCACACTGGTTTAGTCAGAGTGTGGAGCCTCTGCAGCGAAGCTGGGATGAGTCACATGCAGTTAGAAGTAGGGTAGCTCTGACTCACCGCTGCCCACCCGCGCCTCCCAAAGAGCAGCCACACAGCACTTTTCCAAGCTGTGAGGTTTCCCCCAAGGGCTGCCATCCTCCTGGTGACGTCACGGGTGTGCTCAAGCTGTGCAAGGTGCCACCAGGCAAATTGACAACCAGGCTGAAGAGCCGCAGGCGCGGAGCTGGGATCCGGTTCCTTTGATCCGGGCTGGGTGGGTGCTCCTGATGGAGGGGGAGAAGAGGATTGTTGTTCTGCTGGAAATTCATGGTGGGCAGAGAGATGTCTTTGGCAAGACAGTGTTTTGGGGAGTTCCTTGCTGTCCCCCTTGAATTATCCTTATTTGCAGCAAGAGCAGTGCCTACCATCCAGGGTTTGTTGTTCTGATGGCCCTGTCATGTCTGTGATGTGTTACGTGTCCTGTGCCCTTCAGACCAGTGTTACTGTCCGTGTCATTTCACCAGCACTTCGGTGGTTCCATTGCTCCCTGTCTGCAGATTTTACAGGGTTCCCCTGCCTTGTGTGCCTGCCCTGCCTCGGTTCTGCTCTTCCTGCTCTGGGGCAATGAAGTGGTGGGATGAAGAGGTTGGGATGGCCACGAGTGGCTCCATTAGCATCAGGGTTGGGGTAGTGGTGCTACATCTTGAGTAGCAGAGGTCCAGTCTGTGATAAGACCCTGGAGATGTTACACAAACACCTCTGAGCTGTTAGGTGTGACTTAAATACAACAGGAAAAAGCTGCCTTTCAGGTTTTCTTGTGCTGGATGGGTGATGGGGGAGCCTCTTGTGAAGGATCTCTTGGGGAAGGTGAGCACTATAGAGCTGAGCTTTGTGCAAGCCTCCTGAGATATATCCCAACTAGTTAGAGCAGCAGAACAGGGCTGATGGCACAGTCTCAGGGTGAATTTGGCCTCTTGTGACAGCAGAGACAAGATCTGCAGGGAAGGAGAATGCTGGTTTTGGAAACTTTTCACATGAAAAGCTGTACATTTTGTTTCTTGCTGTGCTCCTGGGAAGTGCTTGCTTGGCTCTGGGCTGAAGGTGGAGGCTTTGCAAGCTCAAGGGGCTGACGAGCAGAACCTTTCCACCCAGGATTGATGTCTCTGCTGCTGTGTTTCAGTGTCAGCAAGGTTTTAAGTGGTTGGTCGCATCTCCAGGGAGCTCTGACTCTCTGGCCACAGCCCCTCTCGATCAGCAAACAGCGCAGTTTCGGTGAGAGAAGATTGCAGTTTCTGTGCTAAGGGAGTCTCTAAGGATGAGCTGGGATGGCCCATGGCCACTGTGAGCAGAGCTTGATGTGCCCAGGCGTGTGGTAGGGCATATGGCAGAGGGAACCCGAGGACAGCCTATATGGGTAGCTGGGGTGAGTTCTAAGTCCTCTGTGTAGTTTTGCATGTTATTTTGCAAACTCTGGATCCTTTGCAGGCTGCCCTCCCTCTGAGTGCCCATCCTACTGTATCACAGGGTACCACAGAATTACCAAAAATGGGGGTTTTTTTCAGCTCTATGGACTGGAAAAAAAAAGTTTCTTCTGCTTCTGTTGCCCTCTCACATAGTCTTCCCTGGTTTGTTACCACGGACTATAAACTAGGTGTGATTTCTGACAAAACAGGCAGCTTGTGCCTTATTTTGCATCATAAGCAGTTCAGTTCTCCTGGCATTCCTGCAAACAGCTCTTCAGGAGCAGCAACTGCTCCAAGACGAGTATCAGCTGGAAAATTGTTCCTCCCTGGTAGGTTGTGAGATGGCAGGATGCGCTTTCAGAGGGCTCTGGTTCTGAGCTGCTGCTCAGAAGAGTCTTCTGTGTGTTTGGGGCATCCTGGGTTCTTTCATGTTTATCCTTAAAATAGGTGTTTTGCCTGTGTGAGGAGGTCAAACTGATAAGCTGAGCCAAGACCTCTAGGCCCTGAGCCCCTTTCCTTTAACCAACAGACCATTGAAACACACCGTTTCCTTGTGCTTTCCCTTGTGGGGGATAAAGGAAAGTGGGAAGAAGGTGAGGACCTTGAGCTCCTGTCTGGCCACGTTTGAACAAAGCAGAGCAAGAATATTCTCATCTGTGACAACTTTTTGCTTTATTGCTCTTTTTAAGCAATTGGGTTTTCACCAGGAAATGTTCCAAGCAGTGTGATTGGTGGTGAGTTTGGGGGTGGACACGTACTTGGGAAGCAAAATGTTGCTGTATAGATTCCTGGCACTGCTCTATAGGTTCCTGATTCCATTTTCTGCAGTGATGTGCTGCGACCGGGCGGGGAATTGGGGCATGGAGATGTGCCCCAAAGAGGGACACGTACCCCAAAGAGGCACATCCCACCATTATGGGCACCAAAGAGGACCAAGTCCCCTTTTGGCTTTTCTTTTGGCTTTTCTGGAAAAAAGAACCCCACTTCTCTTTACAAATGCAATATCTTCTTGTTTGCATGGAAAAATCCATGTAAGAATGGGCGGAATCTTTTGATTACAACACTCTTGGCTTGATCCCTTTTCTTTTTCTATCTTCAGTATTTGCAGGAACCCAGAGAATTAACACGTGTGGGCAGAGGGGGGACTGGCAGAGCTCCTCCTGTGGCCCTTGGAGCCCTCACTCATCTTTCTGCTTTTGCTCTGGCCAGAAAACCATGGTGGTCCATATGCTACATAACAAGGTCCAGCTTAAGGACAGTTCCTCAGGTGCTTTATCCTTGCAGTTGTGTCACATTTGCAGCTGGCCAGGGGGACAGGCAGTAGGTAGTTCAGGTGCCTTCAGTCTCTCCTCTAAGAAGTTCTTCACTGTGAATTGTCTTGATCATCTCTCCTTCTCTATGTTCCCCAGGACCATCTCAGCTCTCAGTTTATCTTGACTCTCAGGACTTTTCAGGAGTGCCTTATTTGGGGATTTTGGAAGCTAAAATCTCTGCAATGTCTTTTCTTTTGTTCAATTTTTAAATCTCTTTCTTTGGCTCTTGATGGTGGTTCTTCATTTGGCTCATAGGGGTTTTTGCAAGACTTCCTCTGGTACTGAAGTAGCCGGTAGAGCACAGGTAACCAGTGCATGCTCCAGTCTTTCTGACAGCTGGGGTGCAAACCTCTGAAAAGGGCTGCTTTTGTTTTCTGTTCTTCTGTTTGTACAACCAAAATGAAGCCGGAATGACACCTAGTGGCAGCTTTCAGTGTGTCCTTGCCCAACTACAGCCTTCTCCTGGTGATGTGCCCACTGTTGCAGGGCGAGATGCTCCTTCCAAAGAGTTTGGGGTGCTGAGTGATGGTCCTGAACCACACCTGCAGTCCCAGATGTTCACCGGTTTTCTCAGCACCGTTTTCTCCTCTACTGTTCCCAAAGAACAGCATTTTTAGCCCACCCCGCTGGAAGGGATGCTCAGTGCTGGGGCAAAGACGTGTGGACAGTCACCTCCCCCAGTGTCTAAAGGAGATGCTCACCAGCACCCTGCTGGGGTGACACCTCAGGGGACACTAGGAGAAAGCAGAGACTGAAGGTGCTGAAGCTGGAAGCAGTAGGTTTGAGACTTTATCCCATCATGAGACACGATGGAGCAGCTCAGGGTGTTGCTTCCCAGCGTGTTCTGGTTCAGGGAAATGCAGTTTTAAGGGGTAAGGGGAATTACGGTTGGTTGTGTTTTGGAACTTAGCAGTACTGTGTAAAACTGTGTAAAAAATCCCATCCTTTCATCCTGGGACTTTGGCTGCTCTCTCGGGGGAGAGAATTACAGCTTCAAAGAACGTAGCCTGTTGATTCTTGATTATTATTTTTTTTTCGAGGATTATTGGAAATGAATGTGAAAAGGTCTTCCAGAAATAACATTAGGTGATCTACAGACTTTTTGAGTACGTAAAGTATTTTTATGTGGTATTTTGGTAAAACAGCAATTACTTGTCCATGTTTGATTGACTTCTCACCCTTCTCAGGTTTCTAAAAAACCAACATATCGACCCTGTAGTGGTAACCCTTCCCCTTCCCTCAATCCAGCACAAGTCTGTGCTGTTTAACACTGAGGCTGTGAGAGCATCCAGATGCTCCTGCCGGTTCCTGGACTGTGTTGTTCTTGGAAATTAACGCTGTTCTTGGAAATTAACGCCACCCGGGAGGGAAAGGTTTATGGTCTTGTGGGGAGAGTGTGCCCAGACAGAGGGGCTCTGACCTTTGGTGGTTGTGTGGAAACCTGCTGCAGCGTAGGGCTTGTATTACCTGTTGGTTTTGGAAATTATAAACTAAAACTCCTCACTTCAGATACTTTCTTCTTTCAGGTCGGGTATTTTCTATTCTGGTAATTTACATTCTTTCTTATGCTCTGCTCCATTTCTCAGTCCTGTTTTCTACCAGGGTGTTGGGCTGAAGTACTTACAGAGTCAATTTGTTGGCGATGCACAAACTGGAATGGGAAGGGTGGTTAGCTCAGCTACTGGGCAGCAGCTCTGGGTTTGGCTTTGCAGGAGCTGTGGGGGGCCCTGGGGCTGGGTGACAGCATCTGGGTGATGCCCTGCAAGGTGGGAGAAGGACCCTGCGGTGCAGACTCAGCTCGAGATTATTTTATCCAACCTGGGACAGCCAGTGGGTCGTGGCGGGTACAGGCCTCTTATTATGTGGGGTCCCATTGCTATTTTAAGTGACAATACTAAAGATTTGGAGGGTTTGAGGCAGGGTAAATTAAAATCTCAACTATTTTGACTTAATGTAGTTTTTTAAATGATGCAAAGCAACACAGAGGTTGGCTTTCAGAGGAGGAATCACCCTCTGGAGGAGCTGCAGACTGTTCTCTAGAGGCAGTGTGAGGCCTTGGGTGTGCAGGGAGGGAGGTTGTGTCCCGACCTTCCTCCAGCTCGACTTCATCCTGGAGAACATCACACAGTGCCTGTGCCCACTCCGTGCAGGATACCCAGCCCCAACTCGCCCTCACCACTCTCGGGAGCTTTTTGGTGCTTTTTCTGACCACTTTCAGCCTGGATTAAGGCGGCAGCTCCCGGGTGCTGCAGAGGCAGGTGCTTACATGTCAGCTGTGCCTTTACTGAGCTGGAAATTTGCCCCCCCCCCCCCAAAAAAATGTGAAGCAGCAGGGATGTGCAGTGGCAACAGCATCATGGAGCACGGTACCTTCCCCCCTCGGTGTCCCCGGGGTGGAGGGAGTTCTGCCTGCCCGCTGGGGGTTTCTCCTCCTCCTCCTCCTCTCCTCTGCTGTGTGGTCCATGCTGTAGATGCCCTGTGTGATGGTGGAGCTACCGGCTGCTGCAGAAGCCGTTGCACTGTGGTTTCTGCTGCACAGGGAGGAGGTTGGTTGGAAACCAGCAGCTCGGGCCAGCACACCCAGATTCTGTGAGTTTTTCCTGTTGCCTTCTGCTACGGAAAGACACCTCCCGGGAAGCTCTGGGGACCCGGAGGTCTTCCGGCACCTGCTGTTATTTTTGGTTGCCAAATTTCCGGTGCTGGGGTTGGAATGGTTTGGAAGTGACTCTGGTCGTGTCCCGTTCGTCTCCTGAGGAGGCTGTTCCGAGAAGCGCCCCGTTCTGCGACTTACCTTTGGAGTCCTGCCTTTCCACTAAGGACTGATCTATAGGATGAGGTCTGAACCGTTGTCATTAGTCTGTAACGTTACGATTAGAGTGTACAGAATTATTTATTTTGTGTACTCGGTCTGCTCGACATGTAAATGTATTCTGTGTACCCCATGGCTCTGCTGTCATTACTTCTGCCCAGGGGGCAGGGGGCTGAAAGGCGCCGCTTTCTGGGTCAGGAAAACCATGGGAAGCCGGGAGCTGCTCACCCCTCTCTCTGATTCCTTCTTGGAGCGCAGCAAGAAGGTCCCCAGGTGCCCATAAAAGAGTTTCGTGGTGTCTTTCAGGCCAGGAGCTGCCCGTGGCAGACCTTGTGTGGGGCTGGGATGTCCACGAGATGCTCCGGGTGAGTCGGGCACTCAGGCTCTTGCTGGAAGGCAGGGTTTGGGCACTGAACGGGCACTTTAGGGCATTTTGTTTGATTGTCTTTGGCTGCAAGGTGGCAAGTGGGGCCAGAGAAATACACTGGGTTGCCCCCAGCAGCTCCTCACCTCTCTGGTTTCCCTCTGGGCAGCTTCTGTGGGTGAACAGGAAAACCTGTCACACTGAGTCAAAAATCCCCCCCCCCTTTTGCCCCATGTCCTCCTGGAAGAGAGGCGATTTCTCAGGGACAAGGGACCCTGTCCCAGCAGTGGCAGGGGTGACGGTGGCCTGGACACACAGAGCAGATGACCCATGGTGCTGCACTTCATCAGTTCCTGTCTGAAGCTCCATGTGGCCACCAGTTTCTTATGGCCCGTCCCCACATCTCCGCCGTTCGACTGTCTTCAGGGGCATTCCAGAGCTAAAGCCAGAGCATCCTGCTTTCAGGAGAGGGGTCTGATTTCGGGTACCAGGGTGTGAAAGCACACTCCAAGTGTCACGGCAGAGCGGTGGGACCTCATGCCACCAGCCACAGGGGAGATCTCAGGATGCTCAGCCCCCTGGTCCCCCGTGTCCCAGGAGAGGCTTTCCAAGAGGGGGGAGCCCCAGCCAGCAGCTTCACGCCTTTCTCTGGGAGCCCCCACATCAATTTGCTCTACTTGCTCTTGCTCCCTGCAGAGCAGACCGCTAAATGGGGCTAAATTTTGTCCAATCAAATGAAAACTTCTCAGCCCTGAGCTGTATTTGAGCAGTTTGGGGGTTTTTCAACTCAAACACGTTTGTCTTTACCCTCCCTTCGTGCTCTGTAGCCCTTCCCGGGGGTTTGTCTGTGCTGGGCTGGGGTTCACACAGTGGAGGGTTTGTGTGGAAGTCACATCCCTGGTGACAGAACAAACCCCACGGCCCGTGGTGGGACACTCTGCTCCTGTCCTCACTGTCAGGACCAGCTCTATGAGGAGCTGCCAGGAACCAGGTTTCAATTCATTGACCGCGTGTGAACACGAGACTTAAGTTTTTTGGACCTGCTGTTGTCTTTGGGTGAGAATGCTGCTGGCTTCTGACACCCTGGTGCCTGGCCTTGGATTTTTGTCTTGGCTTCACATTTTCCTTTGGGATGGCCTTCAGTTTCCTGCTCTGTTCCCTGGCAAACCTGTGCCTGTGAAACAGCGTGTTGTTCTCCAGCTGCTCCTTCCCACCTCCCCCAGGAGCTGGAGCTGGCACTTCTCCCCCTCAGGCTGTGACACCAGTTCCCACAGTCACCTGCAAACAGGGATCTTCTAAGATCGCCCACCAGAGCCCACCCTCCATCTCCTGCTCATGCTGGTGAGCTCCCCAGTCCTGGAGGAGCTAGTGCTGGTGGGACCCACTGGTGCTGGAGATCTCCTGGGTTAGTGGCAAGGCCGTTCCAGGTGACATTGCCCACCCTCAATGCCACGGTGGCCTGGGGGCTGGTGCCAGCATTGACAGGGGGCTTCAAGACCCCCCGAGCAGCTCTCGGGGCACAGCCAGCCCTGCTCTTCTGCCTGAGCATCATCTCCCCCTCCCCAGCGGGTCCCAGCTGGGCACTGAGCTCCAGCTTGGGGAAGTGCTGGAGTTCAGGAGAGGACCGTGGGGTGCCCCAGGCTTCCTCTCTGCCCCTTCCACGCCACTCTGTGTCGCACGAGGAGAGAGCCAGCGCTTGGCACTGCAAATGCTGACACTTTATTTCAGGGGGGGGTGCGTGGGGAGCAGCACCCGGGGAAGGGGACCCTCTAACCCTGAGAAACCACGTATTCGATCCAGCTGCGGAACTGGCTGAGGCGGGTGTAGATGGCGGGCGTGCGGACGTTGCAGTTGCTGCTTCCCCAGGAGACGATGCCAGCCAAGGTCCAGACGTTCCCGTTCTGATAGACCAGAGGTCCACCAGAGTCACCCTGCGGAGAAGACACCTTCCTTGGTCCCCCCACGTGCTCCAAGCTGGCCCCTGCCACCCCGCCAGGTGCTACAGCTTGGATCTCTGGCTCCAGAAGTAGGAGATGCTA
The DNA here is from genome assembly GCA_004320125.1 of Scolopax mira. NCBI lineage: Eukaryota > Metazoa > Chordata > Aves > Charadriiformes > Scolopacidae > Scolopax > Scolopax mira. The sequence goes on from BJBW01015277.1 coordinate 25,299, forward strand.
CTCCTCTTCCTCTTCCACCCTCCCCGAGGTGCAGTGGGACCTCGGGTCCTTACCTGGCAGGAGGAGGCACCGACGCCGCCGGCACAGAGCATGGAGCTGGTGATCCGGTTGCCCCAGTACTGCATGCACTGGTTGGGGGAGATGAGGGGCACGACGACCTGCTGCAGGCGTGGGGCCATGGCTTGGGCTGGCGGGGAAAGAAGCGCCATTAAATCGCCCCGGGGTTGGCAGGGGGCTCCTGGGGCCTTTGGGAGCGCGTGGGCACCCTGGGCAAGCTCCCACACACAGGGGGGCTGCCATGCAAAGCTGTCCCAATGTCCCCCTTCTCCCCTGGGTGGCATCGTCCCACGCACGCAGCCCCCAGCAGGGGCAAAATGTCCTCGTGCACGGTCACCCCTGGGCTTTGCACACACCTACCCCCCGTGCTTGTACCAACACACACTTGTATGTCGTCACTCAACTGCTCAACTCCCCCATCCCCACCTCCACGTGAGGTGTCACCCCACCTGGGCCACCCCCGGACCCTGCAGAGCCCCCAGGAAAGCTGGTGGCCCCCCGTGTCCCTCGCGGGAGCGTACGTACAGGCGGTGCTGACGCGTCCCCAGCCGGTGGTGACCAAGGGGAAGTCGTTGGGCAGAGCCAGGTTGGCGGGTGCCAGGCAGACGGGGGACACGCGGGGTCCCAGCCGGGCGGGCGAGGAGAGCTTCAGCAGGGTGATGTCATTGTTGAAGGTGTTGGGGTTCCAGTTGGGGTTGGTGACGGCCTGCCAAAAAAACCCCCAAAACCACCCAAGGTACAATACCCCGGGGCTTCGGCCCTGCCCTGGGGGAGCAGCCGTGTCCCAGAGCTGCTGCCGTGTCCCAGCCCCGTGGCCACATCAGGGCCTCTCACCCTGGACACGGTCTTCACTTGGAGGGACTCGGAGCTGGAGGTGAAGTCATATTCCCCGAGGACGACGACGTGGGCATAGGGGCTGCAAGAGGCAGGGGGGTCAGGGGGGGCGCGCGGCAGCCAGCACCCAGGGTGGGAGCCAGGGGCGGCTCCGTCCCTCGGGTGCTGGCTTTTGGGGGTGTCCCTAGTGCCCGTCCCTGCTGGGTGGCAGCCCGGTGACATGGCTCCTCACTTGAATTCGCAGTGGGCGGCCGTGACAACCCATTCGTCGCTGATCAAGGAGCCACCGCAGAAGTGGCTTCCTGAGCGGGTCTGGGGAGCAAAGAGGGGGGAAGAGCTGGGGCTGGACAGGCACAGGTGTCCCCCCCGAGCTGGGGGGGGGTGTCACAGGTCCCCTGGGTGCCCGGGGAGCAGAAGGGTGCTGTACCTGCAGGGACACCTGCCAGGGCCAGGAGCCGGGCACCGCGTTGTGCCCGTTGATGATCTTCTCATTGTATTGCACCAGGGGGGTGATGGCGGGCACCCCGCAGCCTGCAGGGGAGGCAGAGGGGCACAAGGGTGACACCCCCACTCCCTCCCCAGAGCTCAGGGCTTGCACCCAGGGCTGGTGTCGCTGTCCCCAGGGGGATACAACCTCCCTGCACCCCGAGAGCTGCACTTACCCGAGACGGTGGTGGCGAGGGCCAGGCAGACGAGTGCCCACAGGAGCGGCATCCTGGCAGGACAGGGATGTGCCCAGGGGCACTCGTGCTCCTGCCTTTATAACAGCCGGGAGCCGTGGCTCACAGCCAGGCAGGACAAGGTCCCCCCTTCTGCCCCACCACCCCCCCCAACAAACCAGGGATGTGAGAACGTGCTGCCCAAAGGCTATCGCTGTAATGAGTTGTGTCAGTTCTCTCCGCAGCCTGTGGAGCTGCAGAAGGAGAGAGCACTGGGGGGGCGCCGCTTGTGGGCACACAGGTGGGGTGCCAGTGGGGCTGGAGGTGCGAGGTCACGCCGTCCCCAGGTCCATCTGGGATCTGTTGGCAGGGTGACAGTTCTCCTCTGTGGCTGTGACAGTGCCCGTCCCACCTGGACGTTCCCAGGGTCCAGGGCCACCCCCTTGAACCCTGCCCCCGGTGCAGGTGAGCGCGTCCCAGGGCCAGCTGGGGAGGGCAGATGCCTTCCCAGGCAGATGGGAGCCGTGGCCAGCGTGGCAAGCACCCTGTGAGCCCCGAGGAGGACAGTGACCCCTCCACCTGGGGCATCCCCCCACCACTGCAGCTGCCCACCCCTTCACCTCAGGGGAAATAGTCCCCCCACAAAACCCCCCCGTCACCATCCTGGATGTGCAGGGGACACACCACGTAGAGTCCATCATCCCCCGTGTCCTTGGGTGAGGCTCCTGGGGTGGCCCCGGGAGCCATCCCTGGGGTGATGCTGAGCAGGGGGGGATCCCCCCCCCAAACTGTGCCACCCACCTGCCCTCATCCCTGCCCTGACCCCCTGGGGTGCAGAGCTGGGACATCACCATCATAGAGCAGGTGCATCATCACAGAGCTCAGGCCTTTATTTCTGGCAGTGGCACCACATGAGGACCATGGGGTGGGGAGCGTGGAGATGCAGGCACAGAGAAAGGCTTTGCTCCTCATCCTCATGTGGAGATGACCAAGGGCTGGAGAGCAGCAGAGGATGGAGGCAAAGAAACTGGTCCAGGAGGATGTTTAACACACCTGGCACAACTCTCAAAGAGGCTGGAGAGTCTTGGACTTCAGTCCTGGCTCGGATGAGGGCAAGAGCCGGGCAGTGCAGCAGAACTCAGAGCTGTCCCTTCACACTGGCAGGGACAGGGGTGATGGCACCACCCAGGGTGGTGAGACCCTCTTTGTGCCCTTCGCTGTGGCCGTGATGAGCTGGCTGAGCTGTTCTCCACCTCCATGCAGGGCCAGCACCCTCTGGGCTGATCCAAAGCAGAAAAGACTTTCCATGGCTAAAGCCTCCTGCCAGCCTGGGGGGAGCAGGGCTCCAGCCTGCCCGGGTTCTGGGGTGATACCAGGCTCCAAAGTCTGTCCGGATACGGGGGAAACCCAAATATCTCTGCAGGCCAGCAGAAGAGCTCAGAGCTGATCTTCTCCTGACCCAGGTCTCCAGCTGGCGCTCGCAGGGGACACTCAGCTCCATGCCAGAGGAGGATGGCATGGAGCACGGGGTGAGGTGCTGTGCCAGGGGGATGCCGGGCGTCACCTCCATTCTCCCCCCACGCAGCCTCGGAGGGGTCCTGCGTGACCCCTAAATCTGTGGGGGGAGCGGGCTGTGGGCCAGGGGGTCAGGCACACTTGCCCTTGCGCAGGCAGAAGGGCAGCTCGGGCGCGGGGACCAGGATGGTGCTGAAGATGGGCCGGTAGCTCTCGGGCAGGACCTGGGGGTGCTGTGCCATCATTTCCAGCACCACGTGTCGCACCTCCTTGGAGACGTCCCCCCGCAGGTCCAGCAAGGTGGAGATGTGCTCGTCGCTGGCCAGAAAGCAAGAGGTGAGTCCCTTTTGTCCCCCCCCCAAATCCACAGGGCTTGTGTCCCACAAACCTCCCAGGAGCAGAGGAGCTCAGGCAAGGGGAGAGCTGGTACTTTGCAACAGCCAAACGTTAAAATTTGTTTGAAAATAACCCCTCCTGTGGCTCCCCTCCCTGATCCAGAGTCCCTCCCCAGCTTTCCTGGAGCCCCTTGAGGAACTGGAAGGGGCTCCCAGGTCTCCCTGGAGCCTTCTCTTCTCCAGGCTGAACCCCCCTGTCAGCCAGGACACCCCCCAACTCTCTCAGCCCCCCCTCCCAGCAGAGGGGCTCCAGCCCTCTGATTTCTCACACTTTGTTTGGCCACCAAATACAGATGGGTAATTCTCACAGCAGAACTGCTTTTTCCTTTACATCTGCATCCTTGGGACTTTGCAAAGAACCCCTCAAATCTGGAGCATAGAAAAAAGAAACCTCAGGCAGAAAAGCCCAGGTTCCTGCTTGCTCTGCAGCGTAACCTCATGGAGTCTGGCCCAAGCCTGGCTCCTGGTGGCAGCCCCGAGCCGAACTCCTCCCGCAGGCGAGCTGAGCTGAGCTCCTTACCTGACATCAGGGAACTTGGTGATGAAGCCCAGCACCTCCAGGCTGAGCAGCGCTGGGTCTTGCAGGCAGATCAGCTCCCGTAGGGCAAACACGGCCTCCAGGCTCTGCTGGCTCCCGTCCAGACCCTGGGAGGGAAGGTGGCCACAAGTGAGATCAGGAGGAGGCCACCACGGTGGCTGCTGAGCTCTAGCCCAAGTCCTTAGTGCCCACCTGGGGACCTGGTCCCCTGCAGTTGGTGTCTCCCCACTGAGCATGTCCCACCCATCGGGGCTGGCTCACCCCAAGGCAAGATGAGGCTGTGCAGCCTCACTGACACAACGCTGGGCAGGGTGCACAGTCCCACAACCTCCTACTCATAGAATCATTTGAGTTGGAAGGGACCTTAAAGATCATCGAGATCCAACTCCCCTGCCCTGGGCAGAGACACCTCCCACCAATCCAGGTCGCTCAAAGCAGGGAGGGGAGCAGGAAGGTGATGGAGGTGAACTCCTTGCACCCACCTCGCCGTGCCTTGCTCCCCCTCCCGTGACCCAGCCTGGGCTCCCTGCCACACGCAGGCACCACTCACCAGGCCACAGAAGAGCTCCCGCAGCTGCGTGGCGTCCTGCAGCAGCCGGTCGCAGAGCTGGCCCCGCTCTTCCTTGCTCTTACACACCATCTTCTTCTGCATGAGGGCCCGCAGGTACTGGCTGGCCACCAGGAGCTCACTCTCCATCAGCAGGACCTGGGCAGGGGGGCAGAGCTGTTAGCGCTGGGCATCGGACCCCAATTGCCTGGGGAAAGGGGCTGGATGCAACACCAAACCTTGGGGACAACCTGCTGGGAAGCCCTCTGGCTGGAGGAAAAGGGTTGAATTTGGGGAAACTTGAACATTTCCACGCGGCAGCGCCCTCTGAGCTGCTCCGGAGGATACGGACTCCTTGGCAAAGCCAGCGTCCCCTGCATCCTGCACCCAACCTCCTTGCCCTCTATTTGAAGGGCACCCCACAGGAAACGTACCGTGAAGACGGGTTTCCTGACGTGGGAGAAGTCCTTTGCGTACTTGTCGATGACGTCACACATGCTGCCGACGAGCTGGGAGCCCGAGAGCCACTTGTGGGAAGGCAGCTGCAGGCAGAGGGGCTGGCAGAAGCAGAGGAGCAGCCTGTGGTGCCCCGCTCGCACGGCCCCACAGCCAGCCCAAAGTCAACAGAAAGGTAGCAGAGGGGTCTAGATAAGGAAATTATGGAAATACCCTGGGGCTGCCCTCCCCAACACACAGAAAAACACATTTGGGGGCTTTTTCTAGGTCAGGATTGTCGGGAAGCAACCTGAGGTGCGGGCAGCGAGCTGCTCCTCACCCACCCGCTTGTGGCCTCTCCTGACGTGATTTTATTTTTAATTTCCACTCCACTTCCCTTGTGCAGACATAACATGCTTTTGGCCGAGGGCTTCGACCTCCTCCTTCCCCTGCTGTCCTCATCTGCCTTCCTGCCTGCAGGCAGACATTCCCTCTCCGTCTCTGCCCCAGCTGCCTGCGAGCGTTTCATCTTTTAGCTGCTGTTTCCAATAGCATTCAAGCCCTAAATAGCAAAGCCCTTAATTATTCCAGATATTTATTATTTTTTTTTGTGTCCAGACTCCAGGAAAGCTAAATTTGACTGCGCTGGCAGGAAATGACTCGGGCAGTGGCACATGGGCTCGTGTCCTCTGGCTGCTTCTCTCCTGTGAAGCAGCCACAGGAAGGAGCGGGGGGCAGCCGGGGGTGTGGGGGGGCCAGGCTCACGGGCTCTGTTGGTCAGTGGTTTGGGGGCCACAGTCCGTCTGCCCCAGCCACACCGGGCAGTGCTGGTGGGTGACAGACATTGCCTGAGCTGCAGGTGGGCACAGGGAGGGCTGGGAGCCAGGCTGCAGAGACGGCTGCAGGATGATACCGGGGTACGTGGCGGGGATCCCGGGCAGGAACCCCCGTGCCCAGGGGTGCAGCAGGTGCTGTTCTTGCTGGGGGTGGGTTTGTTGCAGCCCTGCCCGCCTCAGGGGCTGTGGATAAATGTACCTGGAGGTCCAGGAGCAGCTCCTCCAGCAGCAGCTGGCAGGTTTTCTTCTGCGTCCTGTCCAGAGCGGCCCGGAGGGATGCGGGGACTTCTCTGCGGGCAGCGTCGGGGTGCAGGGAGGAGACAGAGGAGCTAGGGGAGAAGAAGGGAGGGGACAGGTCGTCTGAGAAACACGGTGGGGACACTGGTCCCACACGGGGATGGGGAGTGGGGAGCGGGGTTGCCACTTCAAGGTGCTGGTGCGTGTTACCTGAGAGCCAGGTTGTTGTTGAGCATGGCCAGCAGGTAGGAGACATAGTACTTCGGGACGGTCCGGTCCTTCTGGTGCTCCTTGCCACACTGCACCAGGGCTTCCCTCAGACTGCAACACAGTGAGACGACCATGAAGGGTGGGTAGAGCCCCAGACGTCTTGCCACAAGGACCCGGAAAGCCTCCCTGGGCACACAGACCTCCCATAACCCTTCCAGCTCACTTGGCTCTTTCCACCTCCTGCCACCAGGTTGGAGAGTGACAGGTTGTTGGGTAGAGTGGGACAATGAGACCCATTCTGGACCCCTTAGGAGAGCAGGGCTTGTTGCTATTGGAGAGGTGCTTGAGGCAGCAAGCCCTGGGAGCTAATGGCCCCACAGGCTGGGACAGTAGCCCCATAGGTAGACAGCCTTCTGGGACCCGGCTGAGTGCTGGGTGCCCCATGGCAGACATCTTCACCATCAGCCTATGGGGCTTGGCCATGGGACTCATGATCTTTGAGGATGGGTAGGGGTTCAAGGGGCTCCACTGACCGGCCCAGAAATGCCTCAAGCTCCTCCAAGGCCATGGTGTAGACCTTCTGCTGCAGAGAGTCCGTGATCAAGGAGGCGACTCGGATATTCTCACTCAGCATCTGTGTGGAGAGAGGAGAGTGGAGGGGAGTCGGTGGGAGGCTGCAGGCCACAGCCCCCTTTTTGGGGACTCTCATGCCCCATGGTGCAGGGCACCCAACCTGCATGACAATGACAGGCAAGGCTGACTGGAAGAAGCCCTGATGGTCCCTCTCTGGTTCCTCTTCTCTGAACCACTCCTTGAACTCCACCTCCAGGGTCCTCTGCAGCCACTCAAGCACGCTGGCCTGTGGGTGGACACCCACAACAGTCAGCCCAAAAAGTCAGGTACCAGCTCCCTCGAGACCCAACCCACGGCACAGCAGTGGGTCCTGGGCCTCAGCCCACAGGCTCGTGGTCTCCTGCTGCTGTCAGAGCAGATGGTGGCTCAGTGGTGGTCACTGGGTCCCCGTACCCACTGCACGTGTGCTGTCCCGCTCACTCACCTTGACTTTCACCACATATTTCCTCTCTGTCTGATCCACCAGCTCGGGGGACATCAAGGGGCCCAGAGCAGAAACGTCCACTTCTGGGATAAGGTCAGGGTGACCCATCATCTCTGGACTGGAAGGTAGAGGTGGGACAGGGCTGGGAAGACCTGTGTTTTTCCAGCAGTTCCCACCTCTCCCTCTGCCCTCCCCGTGGTCATCCCCGGGCAGCTGGAACTACTCTCCCAACCCAACTCTCCATAACCTCCCCTGCTTGGTTGGTGCTGACCTGTGGTACACACGAAGCGCCCACTCGAGGAGGAGGAACAGCGCCTGTTTGTCCAGGTCTTCTCGGAGGATGTCCTGGAGGTGGCTGGTGAGGGCCTGGTGGTAGGTGGTGGTGCAGACGCTGAGGATGTTGTAGTGAGCTGGAACGCACTGGACCATCAGGTCCTTCACCACACGCAGCTCAGACACGATGTCCTTCTGCAGTGTTGCCAGGTGCCTGGCCAGCCCTGGCCCCTCAGCATCCACACCGGTGGCCTGAAAGCGGGCTCCTATGATTGCCTCCTGGAGAACCTGGTAAAACTTCTGCTTCCAGCCCTTTGGGCGGCCGGGGGGCAGGAAGGTGGCCTCCAGGAGCAGAGTGTCATCTATTTTCTCCTCCCTCTCGATGATCCTTACAGCAGTGACAAAGAGAACTGGGTCCTCACGCACCAGCTGCAGACTGTTGCCCACGATGTCCCACAGCTGCTTGGCCAGGCTGTCGTTGAGCTCCTGCAGGCCACCAAAGTAGGACAGCACAGTTGTCTGGGCACTGGAGAGCCCTCGGTGGTGAAGTTGGGAGAGGATGTCATCCCGGAGGTGCTCCATCATCATGAGCTCTGCGTGGGCCTCCAGGAGGTGCTGCCCATGAAGCAGCTGGAGGGTATGGGAAAATACCTCTTGGACTGTGGGAGAGGAAGGAGAAAGGCCAGGATTGATTGCAGGGGGCAAAGGGGGTGGGTACCAGGGTCACAGTTAGCAGGGAGATGGTGAGGGGAAGGGTCTGAGATCCGGGGCTCTGTGAAGACCGTGCTGGATCAGACCCCAAGGAGACACTGGCATCTCCAGCCACTTTTCAAACCCAACCAGCAAAGCTGGAGTGACCTGGAGTTCTCCCCAGCGCCTTCCAGCCCAAATCCACGAGGACCGGGGCCAATGCCTTACCTGAGAAGAGCTGGGGCAGCACCTGGACCACCGAGGCCAGCTGCACGTGCTCTGCCATCAGCACCCGCATCTGCTGGAGGCCCTGGAATCGGTCCACGCTGTCCAGCAGGGCCCAACGCGCCGCCCCCAGGTCCTGGCACACGCTCTGCACCTCCTGGGCCGCCAACCGCAGCTGCTCCAGCCCCGCACCTACCCCCTCCAGGTAGGACTGGACAGTTGACTGGGGAGCAGAAGA
>BJBW01015278.1:0-24605 GCA_004320125.1 Scolopax mira
CAGCACCCCCAAGTCCCTTTCCTCAGGGCTGCTTTCTAAGACCCTTGTATCACCCAGTCTGTACTGATACTGAGGATTGTCCCAGGCCAGGTGCATGACCTTGCACTTGCTCTTGTTGAACTTCATGAGGTTTACTTGAGCGTACCTCTCCAGCCTGTCCAGGTCCCTCTGGATGACATCCTGTCCCTCAGGTGTATCAACACCACCACACAGTTTGGTGTCATCTGCAAACTTTGTGATGTTGCTCTCAATCCCTCTGTCTATGTCATTGATAAAAATGTTAAACAATGCTGGTCCCAGCACGGACCCTTGAGGGACACCACTTAATACGCCAGTGTTTTGATTTTTATACTGGAAGTGACTTTATGACCAGACTGTGTGTAGACAGCGCTGTGTAAGTGCAGCTTCGCTGACAGGACGACAGGAGCCTGCAGCCTTCAGCGAGGCCAAAGCCCCATACCAGGTCCTGGGAAGTGCCTGTGCTGTCTCCTTTGCAGTCATGCTCCCAAATGGGCACAGCCTGAATTTGGTAGGAATCTCACTTGAGAGTTGGAAATGTTTGGGTGTCATCCTCCATCTTCCAAAGTACCCCAGAGGTTGAAGGTCCTTGTTTCTGTTGATAGGGCACAAGACAATATGCAGAGCCTGGACTGATCCATCACTGCCTGGCTCCCTACTCTCACCTGTAAATTATAGTCTAAATCTCTGAATGTGCCTCCTCTCCTCCCTACCAGAGCGGGAGGTGCTACCAGGCCTGTTGACCATGTGGAGCAGGTCTGGTTGGTGCTTTCTGTCCCCCGGAGTCCATGGTGGGAGAAGGAGCAAGGGTGCACCTGAGCTGGAGGTAGAGGCTGCATCTCCCTTGTGCACTGGAGCAGGCCCAGCCCAGTTTGAGGCACCCTGGGGAGGGTGAGAGATGTCACCCCTCTCCCTTTGCCGTGTGTGCCTGACCTCCGAGTTGGCTTTGTGGTGGAGGCTGGGACCCACAGCCTTCTCCAGGAACTGAGTCTGATAAATGAAATGAAAGATGGGGAGCTGTTTTGGGAGCTATTCGCAGCAGAGAAGCCCGTGGTGAAATCTTCTCTTGGAGCTGATCTCAAAATCCCTCTAAAGATTGAACCACCCTCTCCCATCCTGCTTTGCTGACGTGTGAGCAGCAGTGCAGAGGAGTGCTGGGAGAGCTAATGCCTTGTGCTGTGATGGTGGTGGGACACATGGCCATGGGACAGTCCCAGAAGATACCTGGGGGTGGGAACGCTTAGTGCACTGAGACCTGGAGTGCTGCCCTGAGGAGTGGGGAGATACCAAGAGGGTCTTGGTATCAGTGGGGTGAATCTTTATACCCTATATATATAAATACGTTACACTCTATCTATATATATAGGGTGTAAGAGCTGGAGGAACGCTTACAGGGTGCTTTGGGCACGGAGAGGGTTGGAGGGGAATAACCTGATGAGCTTTATTACTGCTGTTACCTACAGCAAGTCTTGGATTAAGGCAAAGTCCTACTTCCTGCAATAAAGCAGGATAATGCTGACCGGGCTGTTCAGCCTCTTCCATTGGATATGTGAGCTCCAGAGGCACCTCTGTGGGTCACCAGAAACCACAGGAGTGGTCCTTGAATACCTTCGAATTCGAAACTGCATCAGCACCTTGAAAGTTGATGTTTTTATAGCTCTTATCAGGGCCACAGCCTTCACTGGGGGCAAAGCCTGTGGTGAGGTAGCCTGTAATTATGTTGGGCAATAAAGCATTTAGTGAAAGTGCCTCAGCTGACCCTGCTGGTGCCACACCTTGTTTGGAGAGCTTAAAATGAACTTTTTCTTTCGGAACAGAAACAAATTGCCTCTTCAGGAGGTTAATACTGTTGAATGTCAGAAGGGAGAAGGTCATAAAGACAACACCTCTGCCTCCTGCTCTGTCCCTGGCCTCCAGCACTGCTGCCATGTCCCTCCCTGGGCGAGCAGATGCTCCTTTTCTCTTGGCTGTCTTTATTTTCCAGTACATTAACCAAACTTAAACCACCAAGCAAAGCAACGAGCCAGATTCCTCCCCATCTCAAGGACATGGATCCCATCCTGGCGTCCTCGTCCCTTCTGCTCCCTGGAGGTGGTGGCTTCTGGGGCATCTGTGAGCTCTATGAACCTGGGGAAGGGAAAGGGCTTGGGCTGCTCTCACCAGTGGCCAGGAGTAAGGATTGTACAAAAACCAGCTCTTTTCCTGCTGAAGTTTCCCTTAGCAGACAACAATCAGAATAAAGTGGGGTGCTTTCTGTCTTGGCTTTTTTTTTTTTTTTTTTAATTTTTCTTTTGGGGGAGTCTTTGTTTATTAGTTGTGGTGCCAAATTGTTCCAGATTTTTTTTAATGTTCCTTCAGCGTGACCTGTTTCTAAATTTAATCACCTTGTGCAGCCGTGTGATGCGTAGATCCATGCTGGAAATAGCTTCCTGGAGCATGTGATGGGTGCTGCAGCCGGAGGAGCTCCAGGGAAGGGGGAGAGCTTTGCTCCTCTGGCAAAGGTCAGGTTTTCAATCCCCTCCACCTTGCTACCAGGGTGCAAAAGCTGCTTTTTCTGCCCCAAACCACCACTGCTGTCACAGCTCTTTTTGACTTGGATTGGGCAGCGCTTTGCCCGTCTCTTGGCTGAGTGATGCAGACATGAGGATTGGGGCTGTGCAGGATGCTGAGTGCTGGGCTCTTGCTCCCAGTCAGCAGAGAGGCCCTTGGGCTGAAACCAGCATGTGAATCTGACAGCATTGCTCTAGCTGGTGTCCTGGGTATGTGCAGGCACACAGATGCTGCTCTGCCTTGCCCTCATCCTTTGCTGTCGCTCAGTGGCATGTGAAAAGCAGGCAGGAGTGAGAGTGTGATGGGAGGATGTGGCTGGGACTTTGCTCTGCTGGTCTCTCCCCTTCCCCAGGTCTGTAGATGCCTCTCCAGGTAGACAGATTAACTTGAGTTTGGTGTGGAGCACTTCTGGGCTCTTCAGGCAGTGCTGGATAAGCACAAAGTTACACCAAGTCTGTTGAAGGGCTTCTTGTGCTTTTCTGTTTGTTTTCTTACCACCTAGAAATGCCCATCTGCAGAGGGGTGGTATCTGCCTCACTAAGGATATGGGAGAGCTGGCATGGGAGTATCCACATAGCACTGGCATCACTGAAAGAATGGAGAAAAATTGGAGAGGGGACAGAAAAAGAAAAAGGCTATTGTTGGTTGAGGTCTGGACAAAGTGGCTGGTGCTCGGACTTGGGTCTCAAGCCGTTTAGACCACAGAAGAGAGGAAGAGATGTATTTGATTACAGGGCAAAAATATTTTTCAGGAAATACTGTGAGTATTTAGAGGGCAGTCTCTTGCCCTGGAGAGAAGGAAACAAGAGCCTGAAGACCAGGCTGGGGTTCATTGCTCATAGCAGTGGTTTTGAGAGGTGAGCCAGGTGAGGGGGTTCACCCGTGTCCTGTCCTAAGTGCTGCTGCCGAGAGAGGGGGGGCTCTGGGAGTGGTCTCATGCCAAAAGAAACACTCCAGATGGATGTGAAGTGGGATAATGGTGTAATTGGAATAGTGGGAGAGTTGTAGTGCTCTCCTGTCCAAGGCAGGCGGGTGCTTTTGGCAGCAGTGTGGAGCTGGGGCGTGGGGAGGGGGGCAGAGGCAGCTCTGCCCCTGGTGGATTTCACTTACCGCTGTGGCAATAGAGCTGAGACCCCAGTAACCTCGAGTGAAGAGATGTTTGGGTCCCAGATAATGACACCGTTGCCTCTTTTCTTTCCCTTCTAGTCATGGGACATCTTCTTTCGCAATGCCAATGCTGGAGCTGCTCCAGGCACCGCTTACCAAAGCCCCCCTCCACTAAGTACCAGCCTTTCCACGCTGTCCCAAGCCCAGTTTCTGGGTCAAGCACAGCCAAACGTAGATAAACTGGTGGAGGACCATCTCGCAGTACAATCTCTTATCAGGGCATACCAGGTAAGGACACGGGGAGGAGGATGTCCTTTTTAGAGGACACTGCGGGTGGCCACGGTGGGTTGGGGCTATTGTGGTTGGTGCACATTTTGCATGGTGAGCGTGCAGGATGCCTGCTTGGCTACCTGTTTTTTAACAGGAGCTGCTGACCCCTCTGGGCAGAAGCTCAGCTGGACAATAGGAAGATTAAAGCTATTGTCACCCAAATAGAGCAATTCCAGTGGCAGGGAGGGGGAGGTCTTCTCCGAGCAGGGTGGTTTGCTGGCTGCTGGAATAATGCTCCTGTGCTGTGGGCTCCTGTCATGCTCAGCAGTCGTGTGGGGCCCTCATCCTGCTTCCCCCATGTTGCTGAGAGAGCTTCTGAGATCCTAAAATAAAAGTTCAGGAAACAATTCCTTTCAATTTGCAACCAGGAAGAGGGCCATGGCTCTGCTGGGCTGCAATTCAGACCAGTGCTACCAAATCATCCTGTTGAGAGAAAAAAGGAAGAAAACATCCTCCATCTGGGTCTGGTCAATATTTTAACTTGAGAGAACATTTAAATGTGTTTCTGTATATGTCATCCTTGCACCTTTGGTTGCACTCTGGCTTGTCAAGTGTGGGGGCTTTAACTGTGGTGTGAAGTGAACAACAAAGCTGCTGTGGAGGTGTGACCATGGTCTTCTCATCTATTCCTGCAAAGAAGCACCTGCTGCAGGTCCTGTTCCTGCTCAGATAAAATCCAGATTGGAGAATCCAATGTACAAGGCCACAGGCTGAGGCAAGAACTGCAGCACTGGGCAATTCCAAAAGTCTGTCCAGCCTTGGCCCTGCTCTCTGGCTTGAAGAAAGTGCCCCTGCCCTCCTCCACAGCCAATGTGCCAATGCCAACTACGGGGCACTGCCCTGCTTTTCTTTAAGAAGGGGAAGCTGGGGCATCTTTGTGAGAACCTGAATCTTTCCTTGTGACTGATGATGAGAAGTGACTACCCAGCCAGCTCTCCCCAACTTGGGCGGATCCTAACGGGCCATTTCTAAAGGCCAGGCAGCTCTCACTGGGGGAATGTGCAGACAGATGCCAGGTTCAAACAAGTGGTGACTGTTGTAGTTGGAGGCAGCAACTCCAAGTCAGCAATTTGAAGACAAAATCCACAACCTCTTCTGTATTCCCGTCACTTCTTCAGTCTTGGAATGCCAGTGCTGAGAGATGATAGCTCTTGGATGTATTTTTCTAAGCTGTCTGCAGTGAGAAATCCATCCACCTCCCTTCCTACCTCAGTGTCACTGCGGGGCTGTAGCTGCAGTGGACTGTCCAGGTGGGTAAGTTCAGCACAGTGTATGGAGGTACGAAAGAATAGGAAGGCAGGAGAAATTCCCACCTGTGGGATGGGTAACCTACTTAAAATACCAGACAATTAATTTCTTAATTGGATCAGGATTGTCTCTGTAATTATAGATGAGGAGTGACCCTGCACTGCTGCAGCATTAGTGATGGCTTCTTAATTGTAGCTGTGGTTGCATCTCCAAGCCATTATTTCCTTTTGAATCATAGAATGCTTTTGAAGCATAGAATGCTAAAGATGCTGCAGTTCCAACACCTTGCCCTGGGCACGGACACCTCCCACCAGACCAGGTTGCTCCATGCCCCTTCCAACCTGCCTTTGAACCCCTCCAGGGATGGGTCGGCCAGAGCTTCTCTGGGCAACCTGGGCCAGGCTCTCACACCAAACAAGTTCTTCCCCATAGCTCAGCTCCATCTCCCCTCTTTCCATTTGAAACTCTTCATCTTATGGCTCCCATCCCTCATCAAGAATTCCTCCCCAGCTTTCCTGGAGCCTCTTTAGAGACTGGAATGGGCTTGAAGGTCTTCCCGGAGCCTTCTCTTCTCCAGGCTGAACCTTCCCCAACTCTCTCAGCCTTTTCTCACAGCAGAGGGGCTCCAGCCCTCCCAACATCTCCATGGCCTCCTCTGGCCCTGTTCCAGCAGGTCTGTGTCCTTCTGATATTGGTGGCCCCAAGCTGGAGACAGTACTGCAAGGGAGTCTCTCCAGAGCAGAGGGGCAGAATTCCCCCCCCTTGCCCTGCTGGCCATGCTGCTGGGGGTGCAGTCCAATGTCTGTGTGGTTTTCTGGGCTGCCAGTGCACATTGCTGGGTTACAGTTTTTCATCCACCAGCACCCCCAAGTTTTTCGCCTCAGGGCTGCTCTATAGCCATTCTATGCCCAGCCTGTACTTGTGTCTGGGATTGCCATGACCCAGATACAAGACACTGCACTTGGTTTGGTTGAACTTCGTGCAGTTTGCACAAGCCCATCTCTCTGGCCTGTCCAGGTCCCTCTGGATGGCATCCCTTCCCTCCAGTGTGTTGACTGCACCACACACCTTGGTGTCATCAGCAAACTTGCTGAGGATGCCTTCGATTCCTTTGTCCATGTCTCGACAAAGATGTTAAACAGCACTGGTCCCAGTACCGACCCCTGAGGAACACCACTCGTCACTGCTCACCTCTTGGACATGAAGCTGTTGACTGCAACTCTCTGAGTGTGACCGTCCAGCCAGTTCCTGGTCCACCAAGCGGCCCATCCACCAAATCCACGTCTCCAATTTAGGGATCAGGATGTTGCGTGTCAAATGTTTTGCACAAGTCCGGGTAGATGCCATTACATCTCTCTTCCCTTACAATGTTGTGAACTTGTCATAGGAGGCCATCAAATTTGTCAGACACAATTTGCCCTTAGTGAAGCCATGTTGGCAGTCACCAATCACCTTCTTATTTTCCATGTGCCTTAACGTGGTTTTCAGGAGGACCTGCTCCATGATCTTGCTAGGCACAGAGATGAGACTGACTGGCTTGTAGTTCAAGCATCTTCCGCACAGCCACAACTTTACCACCTATGATGGATAGTGGCTTGGCAACTTCATCCTCTAGTTCCCTCAGGACCCATGAACTTGTGCTCATTTAGTTTCCTTGAGCCTGATCTGTGGCAGCTGGTACTGCATTGTCCCAGTCCTTGCTTTTAGATTCTGTGAATTGAGTGGTGTGGCTAGAGCACTTGCTGGTGAAGACCAAGGAAAAAAATGTCTGAGTACCTCTGCCTTCTCCATGCTGGTTGTAGCCAGGTCTCCTGTTTCACTTCTCAGGGGTTTACCGTTTCTTTCATCTTTCTTTGTTGTACTGTGCACCTGGAGAAACCACTTTTGTTATTTTTCATGTCAAGTTCAGGTCCAGCTGTGCCTTGGCTTTCCTGATCCCCTCCCTGCACTCCACCTGGGCTATGTTCCTGTTATCTCCCCAGGCTGTGTCCCTGTCTCCACTGCCTCTGCGTTTTGGTTTTGTGTTTGAGTTTGGCTAAGAGACCTCCTGCCTCCCCAGCCTGACTTCTTGCACGTAGGGACTGAGAGCTCTTGTGCCCTAAGAAAAGCACAGCTCTGGTTTACTCCTTTGCCTCCAAGGGCAGTTTCCCACACACCAGCACCCCAAACAGCTGAAAGTTTGCTTTTCTGAGGTTTAGAGTCCTGACTCCCCTTTTTAGCCATCAAGATTGTGAATATGACCAGGGCATGATTGCTGTAGTTCAGGCTGCCTTGAATCTTGACCTCTGCAATAAGTTCTTCCTCGTTAGTGAGTACCAGGTCCAGTAGTGCCTCTCTTCTGGCCAAGCTCTCCATCACTAGCAAATTGTCCTCAACGCGCTCCAGTAGTTTTGGGGATTGTGTATAGTTTGCTGTGCTGCTTTTCCAGCAGATGCCCAGGTGGTTGAAGTCCCTGATCAGGATTGGGGCCTGCGAGCGTGATGCTTCCTCCAAATACCTGCTGTGTTCTTGGTTTTGGCTGGGGAAAACCAGCTTGCCGGGCTTGTGTTGCGTGTGGACAATAACAAGCAGCATGGCTCCAATGGGGCTAAAGCCATTCTCCTGGCTTCCACACTAATTTAAGGATTTGCTGTGTACCTGCAAACTGCTGAGTTGACCCCAAAGCCACAGGACACCCTCAGCTTAAACTCATTTGCTGGTCAGAGTGGCCTCCTGGTCACGGTGAAAATATCCTGGCTGCGTGCAACAGCGCAGGGAGCTTGTGTCCTGCCTCCTGCTGAATGATAGGCTACCCCCTGCACTTTGTTGCAAGATGGACAAGGAAATTGTTCTCAGACAAAGCTGGCTCAGAAGAAGAGCTTTCTGTGTGGCCACCAGAGCTCAGTCACGTCATCATCTGGCCCTGCAGAGAGCATGGAGGGGGATTGGTGCTTTCTTAGCAGTTTGCCTCAGTGTCAGTGGCTGATTTCAGGTTCTTGGGCTGGTAAAACCACAAAAATCCTTTCCTAAAATCTCCTTGGGATACTCTGAATAGGAACGCCTTTCTGGTAAGTAAGATCAATATGTCTGTTTGTACAAGAGGTTTAGTAATCCCCTTGTATGTGATTTTTCTAACTGGTATACAGATTTGGTGGCCAGGAGTATCATTTTCACAGCGTAAAGAAGGCACTGCACCCTGTACCATGGCAGTAGGGTTTCCTGCCTTGCTTCCACCATAGCTGAGCCTATAGCTCTGAGAGCAGGACTGTGAAGACATAAGCTGTGGCCAGATGAGTTCCTCTGCCTTTCAGGAGCTACTTCTGGTGGTAATGCTTGATTTCTCTGCCACATTGGCAGGAGACCACCCGATCTGCCAAAATCTGGAAAATTGCCTCTTCATTTGCTATGATACTTAGGAGGAGACCATCAGTGTGGAGGTGCTGCATCTGTATAGAGGAGGTGCTCAGGTTGGACACCAGGCAAAGAGTGGGAGACTCTTGGACATCAGTTCTGGAAGGTTTCTTTTCTGAAGGAGATCGCCTCCCCCTGCCTGCCCCGCTGAAGGCTGGCTTCAGGCAGAGGCAGAGCGGTCCTTGCAGGTCATGGCACTCACACCCGCGCATCGTAGCCGAAAGAAACCTAATCAGTGATACTCTGGGCTTTGGGGTGGTGGCTCTGCATAAGATGGAAAGAGGGAAGCTGTGCATGACTTGGTTGCTTTGTTGGTTTTTTTTTTTTAAAAAGGAATATCTCTTCAATTAACTCATTTTAATGACTAATCTGTGTTGTTGCTTCCAGGTCAGGGGTCATCACATTGCAAAGCTTGATCCTCTCGGCATTAGTTGTGTAAATTTTGATGATGCACCCGTAACTGTTTCTCCAAACGTCGGTGAGAATTACTCTGCAAATTAATTCTAATGTAATTTAACTTTTTTACCCCTCCCCTCTTTTGTTTTTCTTCCTTTCCTCTCTCCCTCTTGGTACCTGTTCTCCTTTCCATTCCTGGCCCATTTCATAGATTCGAGGGCATCATGTAGCACAACTCGACCCACTGGGCATCTTGGATGCAGATCTGGACTCCTCCCTTCCAGCCGATATTATCACATCCACAGACAAACTGGGTGAGGGCTTTGAGTTAGTGCTGCATTGCTTGAGCTCCTCTCTCTTTCACAGCTTTGTAGGTAGATTGCTTCTCCAGTAAGGGGGGAAAGGTCTTAAGTTTCCTTAGTAATGATCACTCTAAATTTATAGTCGACTGGCTGCCGCGGAGCAATTCTGCCCCCCTCTGGCTGTCACGGCGAATGGATTTTGTGCCAAAACCCTATTGCTCGGCTCATGTTTCTCCTCCAGCCGGTGCCAATTAATTATGTCATTGACCTCACTCATCCAGGGGTGGAAGCAATTGGAGAATCTTCTGGAAATGCAAAGCGGAGAGGTTTTGTGTTGGTGAGAGCTGGAGGTCTGTTTCCTCAGCTCCAGCGCTGCTCTTGGGGAACCCGAGAGCTGGGGTGAATGGGCTGGCTCCATCTCTGTGGGGCCGAGAAGAGCCTCTTGGCATGTCCCTGCCTTCCTTCACTCCTAGGTTGCTGCAGCATCTGTAAACCCCTTAATTGTCCCTTTTTTTTCCAAGACTGAGCTGTAAGTCCCTGCCGGTGATCATAACAAGGAAGCTTTGGGATGTGTTCCTATCCGCGTAGAGAGGTGGAAATCCCAATGCCTTTGAGTGAAAAATGCATGAGTGTTGCACAGAAGTATGTGTTGCCTCAGACTTGAAATCCTAATCTGAAAGTGCTTAAACTCAGCGCCTCTCAACAAGCTTTAGATTTGATCTCCGTAGTACACTGCCATTCTTCTAGCTAGAGCAAGGTCATGGCACTGAGCTCTTTCACCTTGCTGGTGCTTTCCAAGGGCCATTACCCTGGCACTATGAGCGCTCGAGAGGCATGCTTCTAACCTAGAGTAGAGCAGCAGTAATGACTACTAACCCTGCACAACTGAAACAGCTGATCAGAGTGTATGGTGCATGTAAACCATCTTGATTCCTTGTTCAGCTGCCAACGCAGGGACACCAGCCTTGGACCTGCTGGACCTTCTTACAGGATTACGTGTACTGGGAGTGATAGGGAAAGATTAGGTTTTGGTTGTCCCAGCTCTCTAGATAATGGGGGATCTGCTTCATCCCCCTTCTGTCATGCTTGACAGAAGGGAGCCCTCACTGTGCCTCGGGAGCCAGCTGGTTCTGGGCTAGAGCAAGCCCTGTGTCTGGGAGGTTTTGATGGGAAGAGGTGGGGAGATGATGGCCATGAACCCAGGTGCAGGAGAGGACACATGTGCTTGTGGTGGGCCCTGTGAGGGGAACAGGGACACTTTTTAGGTGAATTTGAAGCCACTCTCAGTGGCTAGGGAAAAGAAAGGGTGGAGAGAGCTTTTTCTAGTTCAGGAGTTTTGGCCTCTGCTGTGGGTGCTACGGGCCTGCTGAGGCAGAGCAGGAGAGGAGATTCCCAAAGCCATGTGCGTGGTGGATGCGTTTCTGTTTTGAGAGGAGACCGTGGTCTGCCTGAAAGACAGAGCCAGTGGCTATAAGTGGTTGCAGTCACTGCTGTCCCTCCTGAGGAAAGGGAATTGGGTCGGGGAGCAGAGATATCATGCTGCTCAGTAAGTCATAGACTCATGCAGTGGTTTGGGTTGGAAGGAACCTTTGAGGATCAACTAGTCCAGCCCCTCCACCATCAGCAGGGATGACCAGGCTGCTCAAAGCCTCCTCCAACCTGACTTTCAACACTTGTAATGATGGGGCATCCACGGCTTCTCTGGACAACCCGCTCCAGTGTCTCACCACCCTCACCATAAAACATTTCTTCCCTATGTCCAAACTAGACCTTTCACTTTAAACCCCTCGCCCCTTCTCCTGTCACTACAGACCCTGGTAAGAAGTCTCTCTGCACCTTTCTTATCAGTCCCCTTTAAGTACTGAAAGGCTGCAGCAAGGTCTCCCTGGAGCCTTCTCTTCTCCAGGCTGAACACCCCCACCTCTCTCAGCCTTTTTGCTGAGGAGAGTTTTTCCAGCGCCAGGATCATTTTCGTGGCCTCCTCTGCACCTGCTCCAACAGGTCCATGTCTTCCTTGCGCTGGGGACCCCAGAGCTGGACACGGTGCTCCAGGTGGGGTCTCAGGGGAATGGAGAAGAGGGACAGAATTACCTCCCTTGACCTGCTGGCTATGCTTCTTTGTTGCCCAGGCTATGTTTGGCTTTCTGGGCTGCAAGTGTGCAGCGGTGGCTCATGTCCAATTTTTCATCCACCTGCATCTCCAAGTCCTTCTCTTCAGGGTTGCTATCCATCCATCCATCTGGTCTGTGCTGGGACTGGCGATTGCCCTGACCTGTGCACTTGGCTTTGTTGAACTTCATGAACTTTAAAGGGACCACTCTTCCTGCCTGTCCATGTCCCACTGGATGGCATCCCTTCCCTCCAGCATATCAACTGTACCACTCACCTTGGTGTCATCTACAACCTGGCTTGATCCCACTATCTATGCCATCGATTAAAATATTAAACCATACTGGTCCCAGTACAGACCCTTGAGGGACACTGCTCCTTCCTGGTTTCTGCTTTGGCACTGAACTCACAGGACTGCTTCAATGGGGAAAATCAGTTCAGAGGGCTTCTGCTTTGACGGCGGGGTTCCTCTGAAGCAGTGTGTGCTCCAGCAGTGTACTTGCTTCAGAGGAAGAAGAGCCCGAGGCCCAAAGTGGCCCAAGAGCAGCTCTTCCCTCAAGTCCCAACTGCCAGGCGAGGCTGATGGCATTGTCACAGCTAGAACAGAACCTGGGTAATGTGGTGTAAGCTCCATTTCTCCTGCTCCCCTAGGGTGAGTGGTCCCAAGTCCAGCAGCGTGACCCAGCCTGGCTCACTGCAGTAACAAGTGTTCAGGCATGGCTGGTCTGTAAGGCATCAGCTGGAAGAAAATCCCTGTATTGGAGCCAGGCTTTATGTTAAATTTCTCTTTCTTTGTGGCTTTCATATTAAGGCGTCTGTCATTGCGGTTCCTGATACTGATTTAATTGGTAGGAAATAATGAATACTGGGAACAAGCTATGCTGCTATCAGCTGCTAGCTCACGTGGGAGCTGTGGCCTGTGGTAGGACCCCAGACTCAAATGGCTGTGTCTAGTCAAAGGAGGTGTTACTATCTTGCTGTAAGTATTATTTATACCGAGTAGACTTGCCCCTGGTAACCTCCTCCTGGAAAAACTCATCAGGTCGATCTTAAAATACAATTTGTCAATCGTCGTTCTCAAACAGCGCTTGGCAGAAGGGGAGGGGAGTAGTGTCGTGTGGGCAGAGCCAACTGCCACAACTGGCCAAGTTTAAGATCAGGTTTTGCCTGCCTGTGGCAGGGAAAGCCAATTTCTAAGCAGATCCTGCTTGCTTTTTTCCGCTTCGAAAGAGTATTTCTTAACACTTGGCAGAGCAGTTAATAACAGGAGTGGCTTTGGAACTTGGAAACAATCTTGTTTCCTCTTTCTGAGCACTGTAATCCTTAAAGGTCAGCTTTTGTGATGTGAACTCTGCTGCCAACAGCTTAAACCATGCCCAGGCAGTGCTGTAATTCAAAGGAATTGCATGATTAATCTCCAAAATTGATCTTTCTTCTCATTTGCCTTTTGTTTAGCAACTGGTTTCTGTCTGGTTTGGAAGCTCTCTTTGGATTAAGCAGTGTGAGCTTGTAGAGAAAATGTAAGGGGAAGAAAGCCCATCCTGGGGGGTACTTGTTCTGATGAGTGGTGGGGCTGGAGCACCAAATTCCTCTTCATCTTTTCCTTTTAAAAATCAAAATAATCTCATCCCGGTCTTCTACTGCAGCTGCTCTGGTGCGGTAAGTGGTGTAAAACAAGGACAAAATGACTGCAGAGCTTGCTGTGACCTGGCCAAGGAAATAGCACCTGAGCACACTGAAACCCTGGTGGTGCATGGAAGGCGGTGTGTGTCTGAGCGTCCATCTGGCTGGCTGTCTCTCTGTGACAGGCAGCTGCTTTTGCCTCTTGCCCCATCAGTTGATGGAATTTTTCTTCCAGCTCAGGACGAGCCAGGTGAGCTCCCGCAGGGAGATGGGCTGTGAGTGCTGCCACCCGTTCTGTCCCCAGTCTGAGACCTTGGTAACCAAACATCTTCTCTAAATGTATGAGTTTTTTCTGTGCTGACCAAAAGGAGAAGTGTTTCCAAAGCTTTTCTTGTGACCCAGGTGAGATTGAGGCACTCGTGTCACCTAACCTAGCCAGGGACACATGGTGCCTGCCACTCCAGTGGCCCTGCTGGCATCCCAGTGTCCCACCAGTCCCGCCTGGGCTGAGCATGCTCCAGAAGTGACAGCATTGTGCGTGCTGCCTCACCATTGGTCTTCTTCATTAACGGCCTGCTCATTAACGCTTTCATCCCCCTCCTGCCTGTGTGTAGGCAGCAGTGGTGCCTCCTTGGGGGTGACCTTGAAATCCTCCTGGTAGCAAAACCCCCTGGGAGCAGATGTCGATGGAGGCAGGCCCCTGCTCTGCCAGAAGATCACGCTCCCCTTGATGCAGTGTGATGGGAAGATGCCTTTTGGTCACAGCAGGTGAAGATGCTGTGCTGGGGGGTCCCACTTCCTGTCTGAGATGTGGACACGAGAGGAGATCTCAAACCATGCAGCTCAACTGCTCCCCAGTGTCTGATGCCCCATGTTCCCCTCCCTGCTCCTCCTCCTTCTCACCAGACTTTCCAGCGGGGTTTCTTTTCCGCTTAGTGCTTAGTCATCCTCCATCCTAGCCCCTTTGCCTCTGATGGTTTATGACTGTATTTTGAATACCATATTTTTTTGACTCATGCTTTCAATGACTAGTTTTCACAGTTCCAGGTGTTTGGTTTTTTTTTTACTAACTTTGACTGCGTCTCTCTATCTTCTCCCTTTCTGCAACCCCTTTCCTGCCCACCTCAGATCTTACAGTGTTCAAGGAGCGGCTGAGAGTGTTAACAGTAGGAGGTATGCAATTAATGAGCCTTTAACCCTCTGGAGTGCAGGACTCTCTTTGAATAGGTTATTCTGGGCATGAACTAAGCCGGTAAAGCTATCCCCTCCTGTCTTGCACCACTCTTGAGTGTAACATATTTATTTTTAATTTATCCTGCTAAAAGTCTAGAAGTAGGCAGTTGGTTAGCTATGCTTTACCTGTAGAAATCCCCAATTTAGAGCCTCACTGGCCTTTTCCATACTGTGTGTTGCATGCCTAGCTTGCTAGAGTACATGTTTGATTGTGAACATTAATTTCATGAGGCCTCAATCTCCCCAATTGGTTCAAGTCTCCTAAAAATCCAAGCTGTCTTCTGACTCTGCCCTGTCCCAGTCCCAGTCAAAATTTAGCAGCTCATCCTTCACCTTCCCTCCCATCTGATGATATTGCTGCCTATAAATACTCAGCACTGTCAAAAAAGCTGGCAGGCTGCAACAAAGCAGAAGCAGAGATGCTCAGAGACTTGAAAACTCCTTTTAAAATCTGATATCCCCCAAAGTGTGCCTGAGTCTTTAGACTGGCGTGGCAGAGCAAGCTGAAGCCTCTGCTGTGGGGCTGGGAGCTGCAGCAAACCACCCAGGCTTCAGTGAACCCTCCAGCCTGCAGTATAACTGGGATGCTCTGTGCTAATGCCACCTCTCTGCAGGACTTCTGTTTGGAAGGAACTGCAGAGATGTCCTGGAGATGTGGGGCCAGCCCCTTCATGCCCGCTGGCTACGGTTCGGTGCTCCGAGGCATGGCTTCAGAGCTGAGCTCCCCAGGGTCTGGCTTAATTCCTTCCCTGGGAACTAGCAGTGCCCAGGAGGGTGATGTGGGCAGGGAAAGGATGGATGGCAGTGACAACCAGGAAAGGCTCTGTTCTGGGCTGGCTGTGGGTGTTCCCAGCCTCCAGCAAGCACCATTCTTGAGGCTGCGCGAGGGTGAGCTGTGGCCAGCCCTGTCTCCAGCTCGTCCTCCATTCCTGACCAGAGTGCGAGGGGTTGATTCTTTTAAGATGAAGGTCAAGGAAGGCCAGCTCTGGAGGGGCCAATTTTTCCTCTTTTTGCCCAGGGGAAAGCAGATTACGCTGCCCTGCAGTGGCTAGGGGTGGCATCCCCCATACCTTCCCTAAAAAAGACCCCAGCTGAGTCATTGGACTGGTTAGCGGGGAAACTGGAGGGAGTGGGGGTGACTCTGCCTTCTTTGTGGCTCCTGCCCCAGGTTAGAAAACACCTCAAAACCTGTCTCTGTTGCCAAGCTCTGGCTTCAAAAGGGCCTTGAGACTCCCCAGCTCTGCTTCTGCCTTGCTGCATCCATTCAGCCGGTTCTTCCTCCTCCGTGCCTCAATTTCCCCAAAGACACCATGAGCTCACTGTGGGCACTGAGGCACCTCTAGTGGCTTTAGGGTACCATGTTGCTGCTGCAGGCCCTGGAAGGGACCTGCTGGTGCTCTAACAGCAGCAGGTGGCCGCTGGGCTCATCCGCAGCTCCAAAAGCTGACGGTCGGCTCTCAGCACCATCCCAGGTGCACCCTGAGCTCCACATGCTCTAAGTAGGAGCTGCCTATGAACCATGAGGTGCTAGCACTGAGAAGGAGGGGTTTGCTGAGCAGAGCTAGGTTAAACCCCTAATTAAAAGGCTGTTAATTGGGTGAGGGAGTATCTGGAGGCGCTGGCTGGCTGCCCCGCTCCCGGGCTGAGCTATTCAGGAGAGTCCGTCGCAGAGCCCTGGTGCCGTTTTCTCTCTCTTAGCTTCTCTTTCTCTCCCTCTTTGGGGTTTGTCTGTTTTAACCATTTCCTTTTCCATGTTGACTCTTCATTTTTAATTCCCCCTGTGTGGTGACACCTCGGTGACTCCTCAATTCTTCTGTTTCTTTTCTCTCCCCTCTGCTATAATTTGTGGTGTATTTTTTTCACTTGTGGGGCTACCAACTTCCTGACTCTCACCCTGAATTTTAATTACCGATTTACATGCATATATATATATATATATATTGCTTTGTATTTAATTTTCTGCATTACTTTGTTGATCTGTGCTTAATGTCTTTTTGTTTAATTATGGCTTGGTTTTTATCCTTATAAACCTCCTTCATGCTTATTTTTGGTTTTATGCTGCTTTTTTTTGTCCCTTCCCCACCTCTCTCAAACGCATCCGGTCCCTGCGTGACGGAGTGTCCCCGTCTCCCTTCCTTCCTTCTCTCTCTTGCTTTTGCTTGTCCCACCCATGAAAAATCCTGCAGGCTTTTACGGGTTGGATGAATCTGACCTCGACAAGGTCTTCCACTTGCCCACAACCACTTTCATCGGTGGAAATGAATCAGCTCTTCCGCTCCGGGAAATCATCCGTCGGCTGGAGGTGAGGAGGGCAGGGGGGGCTGTGGGAGACCTGTTTGCAGCCCAGAGCCAAGTCTGAGCAGTTGCTTTATGGACATCCTGGGCCTTTCTGGTGCCTGCAACCTGCAGATCTTTAGCTTTTCAGGTTGTGAGGTACTCCTTACCCCACTCATAGAGCTACCCCATGTTACCTGGTCATCTCTGATCTCCTCCAGCTTCACAGAATCACAGAATGATACAGGGTTGGAAGGGACCTCTGGAGATCA
Organism: Scolopax mira; assembly: GCA_004320125.1. Taxonomy (NCBI): domain Eukaryota; kingdom Metazoa; phylum Chordata; class Aves; order Charadriiformes; family Scolopacidae; genus Scolopax; species Scolopax mira. Next base: position 16,853 of record BJBW01015278.1, read on the forward strand.
TCCAGTCCAACCCCGTGCCAGAGCAGGTCCACCTAAAGCAGGTTGCACAGGACCGTGTCCAGGCAGGTTTTCAGTGTCTCCAGAGAAGGAGACTCTACCACCTCCCTGGGCAGCCTCTGTCAGGGCTCTGCTACCCTTAAGGTAAAAAGTTCCTTGTGTTTAGATGGAACTTCTTATGTTCAAGTTTGTGTCTGTTACCCCTTGTCCTGTCACTGGGCACCACTGAAAAAAGACTGGCCCCATCCTCCTGACACCCCCCCTTTAAGTATTTATAAGCATTGATCAGATCCCCCCTCAGTCTTCTCTTTTCCAGACTAAAAAAACCCAAGTCCCTCAGCCTTTCCTCATAAGAGAGATCTTCTAGGCCCCTTTGTAGCCTAGAACATCGCTCTTTAGCCCTCTGCTGTACTTTTCCAGCAGTTCCCTGTCCTTGAACTGGGGAGCCCAGATGGGGCCTCCCCAGGCCAGAGCAGAAGGGCAGGATGACCTCCCTCCACCTGCTGGTCACACTCTTCCTGATGCTCCCAAGGGTGCTATTGGCCTTCTTGGCCACAAGGGCACGTTTTTGGCTCATGGGCATCCTGTTGTCCACCAAGAACTCCCAGGTCTTTTTACTCAGAGCTGCTCTCCAGCAGGTCACACCCAACCTGTCCTGGTGCAGGGGGTTATTCCTCCTGAGATGCAGGACTCTACACTTGCCCTTGTCGAATTTCATCATGTTCCTCTCTGCCCAACTCTCCAGCCTGTCCAGGTCTCACTGGATGCAGCACAGCCTTCTGCTGTGTCAGCAAACCCTCCCAGTTTTGTGTTATCAAGTGCTGCATTGGGGCAACACGTTTAGTCCAGCCAAGGTGGAGCAAACCCCAGGCAACTAAACATTATGTTTTTGGAAAACTGTTTTCCAGTTTAAAGCAACAAATGGTGCTGGAAGAGCAGGAGCGAGCTGGAGGCAGGTGATACCCTCCTGCTCCCTCTATAGAGCTGCTGCCCTGTGTGGTGACCCCTTGGAGGATCCTAGTGCAGGAGCAGCTCCATCCTGGGGCTGGGGCTTCCAGCTCTTGCAGCTGGTTCCCCTTTCCTGGCACATTTCATACCCTGCTCTGAGACTCCCAGGCACACTGCAGGCTTGCTCAGATGGTCTCTACCAAGGCAGGCAGGAGAAGCAAAGCTGCATCAACATCTTAGATATGCTGTGAGAACAAGCTCCTTATTGTTGGGGGAGTTTGTTTTGCTGATTCTCTCCCTGCCATGGAAGCAGGGTTGTGTACCTGAGCACAGCTGATGCTACCAATAGGGAAAATCTCGCCTCCATGGTGGATGTGAAGGACTCAAGAGTCTGGTCCTGGACCTCTCAGGAAAAGCGAATTTAACATTTTGATGCTGGGTCATGTGCAGGATCCGAGATGCCCTGTAGCATCCCAGGACATCCCTTGTGGCATCTCCTTTCCTGGGAAAGCAACTCAAACAGGGCTCCCAAAATGGGGCTGGCTGCTGGGTGCTGCTCAGTGGGGCCCGAGGCTCCCATTGCCAGCAGCGCTTGCTGGTGTGGGGCAGTGTGGTGCAGCTGCCAGGCAGGAGGATTTTCATCTCCACTGGTGCAGGTGGGCTCTTTGACTTGCTGAAAGGTTAAGGAGGGGAAACGAAAGAGTCCCTGGCCCCATGGTCCAATATGATGTTGTGTGCCTGTGGCTGTGGGGGTAAGGAGGGGTTAAAGCCCCTGGTGATTGCCCCACTGCCTTTCTTCTCCTGGGGCAGATGGCGTACTGCCAGCACATCGGCGTGGAGTTCATGTTTATCAACGACCTGGAGCAGTGCCAGTGGATCCGGCAGAAGTTTGAGACCCCGGGCATCATGCAGTTCACAAACGAAGAGAAACGCACGCTGCTGGCCAGGCTGGTTCGCTCCACCAGGTACAGTGGGGGAGGCTTCACCTTCCTCTTCTTCTCTTTCCTTGCTGCCAGCGTGGTTTGCTCCCAGCTAGAGCGACACAGTCACCACCTGAGTCACTTCTTGATGTCACCCGTTGCACTCGGCTTAATCAGCAGGGTGACGCCAGCAAGCTGTTGGGCTGGCAGGCTCAGGTGCTGGCAAACAGCCTGAAAACATGGATGATCCTGAAAGAAAAGGTTGAAAAATAAGGCTTAAGTGCAGCACAGAGTCCGGGTGGGGGAGCAGTCAGCTGTTCTCTGCAGGAGGGGACTGGGGTGACCAGGAAGGCTGTTGTGCTGCTGCGTGATGTCTGCTTAAGCATCACTTGGTGCTGTGGCTCCCTCAGTGCAGTCCCCATCCTTTCTGTGGTTTCTGCCCTCAGCTGTAGCCCTGGCACGGATTCCTCTCACCCTTTGCCTTCCAGGTTTGAAGAGTTCCTCCATCGGAAATGGTCTTCTGAGAAGCGTTTCGGTCTGGAGGGCTGCGAAGTGCTGATCCCAGCCTTAAAGACCATTATTGATAAGTCCAGTGAGAAGGGAGTGGATTATGTTATCATGGGGATGCCCCACAGGTAATCCTGCCTCTCTCCTCAGTGCTGCTTGGGGCGCAGAGGAGGGGCATGCTGCTGGGGGTCAGTACTGGAGTTCAAACTGGTTTCTGCAATTGCCTAACTGGCCTTGGGTAGTGGTGAGCCTTAGCTGGAGAGCTCAGGCCTTGGCTGCCCTCCACTCACTGTGATGTTTTCAGCTTCAGCTCATTTGTAAATTGATCTGGAGAGGAATGGTGGCTCAAGTGGCAGAGCTTGAACCCCGAGGCAGGATTTGGCCTGCCTGTGCCAGAGCAGGTGTTTCGATGCAGTGGTGGCCGGTCCCTCCCCATGCTGAGGGGTCTTCAGTCTCCCTCTCGTGTGAAACCACAGAGCCCCCTTCCTGGGTGACTCTACAGCTGTCGCTGGAGGTGTGGGGCTGTTACACTGCCCCGGTAATGGGGGCGATGGCAGGTCACTGTTGGCACTCAATGCCAGGCTGATGCTGCTGGTTGCCAACAACGGTCTGGCTTTTGCAGGGGACGCCTGAATGTTCTCGCCAATGTGATCAGGAAAGAGCTGGAGCAAATCTTCTGCCAGTTTGACTCCAAGCTGGAGGCTGCTGATGAGGTGAGTTGTCTCCTCCTCTGCCTGTAGCAGCCTCTGTTGTCTCTCCCCATGCCATCCCTGGAGGCTGTGAATAAAGCCTTTGTGTCAGTGCCAGTGCTGGTGTGCCCTTTCCTGTCCCGGGGGTACGTGTGCCCTGGCTGCTGCTGGTGTCTCCAGTGCAGGCTGGGTGGTCAGTAGCTCTCCATGGACATACAGTAGCTGTGGGTTGAACAACGAAGTGAGGTGAAGGCAGCCAGGAGCAGAGGTTGGCTTGTACCCTTGCAGCAGCCCCTGGTGCTGCAGGCTCTGTCACTGCGAGGCACTCATGCTCCAAAACTTCCACCATCGTAACGGGATGATTTGGCTTTCAGAAGGCTGGACTGGGCTGGCTTTATTCTGCCATGCTCTTCAGGGAGGGTTCTGAGGTAAGAACGCAGCAGCCTGGAGCATTGGTGCCTTGAGTGGGAACTGCAGCATATTGTGCGTGGAACCAGGAGCAGCTGTACTGCCACAACGCACGCAGAGCTTGGGTGACCATTATTCCAGCTCTGTTTTGCAGTGTCTTCCACAAACCCATCACACTTACTTCTTCCCCTGCACTTACAACCTTACCTAGATGGTCTTGATGGGTGTCTGAGGTTTGTTGGAGTTTTTGTGCCTGGAACAGGCTACTTTTGCACTGCTGAATGCCAGGTCAGCTCCTCATGTGAGTGCCTGCTGCTTTCTGGAGGTGCCTCCAGAAAGTGCCCCCGTTTTCCGGCCCCTGGGGTCAGCACCACCATAGAGAATGAGACCTGAGGTATCCAGAAGCTGCTCGTATTCCTGAGGGTGACTCTCCTCTCCCCTCCATCAGGGCTCTGGTGATGTAAAGTACCACCTGGGAATGTACCACCGGCGGATTAACCGCGTCACTGACAGGAACATCACCCTTTCTTTGGTGGCAAATCCTTCTCACTTGGAGGCAGCTGATCCTGTTGTTCAAGGCAAGACTAAAGCAGAGCAGTTTTACTGTGGGGACACAGAAGGGAAGAAGGTGAGTGTGCTGAGATGTCTGCACTGAAATGGCCTGGGCTGGATGGGGTTTGGTGGGAAGGTGAGGAAACCCAGCGTTTGATGGATTTCCTGGTGTCTGTTTGCTGTGCCCCTTCCCCAGCTGTCACCCTGCTGTCACCCTGACTCCCCAATCCTTCTCTGCTGCCTTTGGGGTAGAGACTCAGCCACCCCAAGCTCCTATTGCTGCTTCCTCCATCTCTGAACGATCAGCTCAGCGGGGCTGAGGGGTGCAGGAAAATGAGGGATGCTCCTGAAAGCCAACCGGAGCATCACAGCTCGGGGGGCTCTTCAGCCTCATCACAGCTCGGGGGACTCTTCAGCCTCAAGCTGAAGGATCTCAACGTGATGTGAGATAACCATTCCTGAGGCTGGGAAAGCTGGAACCAACAGCAGGAGGCAGCTCTCGGCACCTGTGTGGGAGAGAAGGTGGGGAGGGGGCTGGCGGGGGATTTATTTGCAGTCTGATTCATCACAGACCTGTCTACAACACCAAGAAGTGGAAGGGTGAGATCAGAAATGCTTCCCTTCCTCCTACACCCCAAGGGCTGGGTATAAATAGAAAAACTTTGTCCTTGTCTGACAGGCAGTGTCCTCAGCCAGCCCCAGGGTACGACAGCAAAATAACATCACTGAAACTGGAGCAAGCTCCCGTTCCAGCTCCTTGCCCAAAGATCTGGGGTGAAAAGGTGGGGGGAAAGGGGCATTTTTCTCATCTTCCTCCAGTTAGGAAAAGGCTTTGCTTTGGAATGTGTGTTTGGGAGTGGAACTGGCCTCCCAGTCCACTGGGTGCCATCCTGCTGCACGATCGAGGTGCCTGCCTTGCTCGGGGGAGAACTGGTGGAAGCAGCCTTCTCCCTGGTGGTTGTGCCAACTGTGTCCAGCTCCACTCCCACCCCTTGAGAAAGCATCGGAGGTGTTGATGAGATACTCCATGTCCTTTCTGGGATGGCAAAGGCTCATGGGGATGAGACTTGGGTCCTTTCCTGGTGGCTGCTTCTGCCCACTGGCCCTGTTGAGGTCCTGCTGACTGCTGTGGCTTCACATCTCACAGGTCATGTCCATCCTCCTGCACGGAGATGCTGCTTTTGCTGGGCAGGGCATTGTGTACGAGACCTTCCATTTGAGCGACTTGCCCTCCTACACCACCCATGGCACAGTCCACGTCGTGGTCAACAACCAGGTGAGGAGCAAATCCCTGGCGTCCCTGGGGTCCCTTGCAGAGCAGTTTCTGCAGGCTCAGGTCTGGATGGCAGCTGGCAGCAGGCAGGAGCTGCTTCCCAGGCAGTGTTCCTGGCGTGAGCTGTAGTCCTGAGGTCAGCAGGGGGTACTTTATAGCCAGCTGCTTAACAATAGCAGCTTTAAGTCCAGCCTGGTACAGAGGTGGTGCAACCTGGTACTAGGTGTGCAAGATCAAGCAGGACTGCTCTGTTCTGCCCCTGCATAAACCAGAGTCTTTTCAACGGAACAGCCAGTCTCCATGGGTCCAGTGGGATGATGGCACAGGGGCTGGGACAGGCTGCGGTGCCCGGGATGCAGGAGATGCTGAGCGGTGCAGCCGTGAGGGAACCCCTGTCTCAGCCACAGCAGCTGGGCTGCCCTTGAAGCTGCACGTGCCATTTTCCAAATCCTTACAACTGTGCTGATCCTGTTCCCTCCCCTGCTGCAGATTGGCTTCACCACAGACCCCCGGATGGCCAGGTCCTCTCCATACCCAACTGATGTTGCCCGTGTGGTCAATGCACCCATTTTCCACGTCAATGCGGATGACCCAGAGGCTGTCGTTTATGTGTGCAATGTGGCAGCAGAGTGGAGGAGCACCTTCCATAAGGATGTGGTGGTGGATTTAGTAAGAAAAGTGGCACGAGGCTTTATCCTAAAGCTGTGGCTCTCTGTGGATGCTTGCTGGTGCTTCTTGGGGTGTATTTTCTGAAAGCTGAGTTGCTCTTCAGGGCTTGTCTGGCCCTTATCATTTGAGGGAAGGGGGGAAGTGCTGTAAAGCAAGGCAACCTGTCTGTAATAGCACTTGGAGAGGTGACACTGTCTCTCTATGGAGCCTGCCCTTGCCTCCAGCACGGGGGAGGACACACTTAGGTCCCTCCTGGGCTGTTTCAGACCCTTCCTTGCACAGAGACCTGGGTACCACTGACAGCTTTCGGAGCCATGGGTTGCAAACAGCTGCTTTCAAAGGCTCTTTCCCATCCTGGCAGGTTTGTTACAGGCGCAACGGTCACAATGAGATGGACGAACCCATGTTCACGCAACCCCTGATGTACAAACAAATCCGGAAACAGAAGCCAGTGCTGCAGAAATACGCAGAGTTGCTGATTTCCCAGGGGGTGGTAAATCAGCCTGAGTACGAGGTACTGTCCCTCGGGGCCCTTAGCTTGGGGAAGAAAAATGTGGCCGGCATCCCTGGTAAAAATGCTTGTTTGGTTCATACCTGGGTGTGGACAATGTGACAGGCCCATTTCTGCTTGTGCTTGTCACCTAAAGGTGGCAGAGCTGTGCTGGGGTTGGGTAGGTGCTACAGTCCAGACAGTGATGGATTAGAAGCTGAGGCTTGTCCTTGGACTGTGCCAGCTCTGAACAGCGCAGGGACATCTAGTTCAAGGATTGCCCCGTGATCAGTGTGGCACAGGCCATAGAGTGCTGGGCCATTGCAGCACAGCCAGGAGTCGGGCTCTGCAGCACTTGGGCTTGCTGTGGCCTGGAGGTATCTGGGGCAGGTCCCCTGTCCCAGCTCTCCTGCCCTGGCAGCAAGCATGGCAGCAGCTCTGCTGGCTCCTCCTTGCCCCGGTACCACTTTGCAGGATTGAAATCTAGTTGTCGGTTTGGATGGCAGCAGAGCTATCCCTTGGGGGACTGGGGCCCCCAGCAGGGTTTCTGGTTTCTAAGGCTGAGCTGCACGGCCCTGGGCCTTCTCTGTTGTGGGGGCAGCTGTGCCCTCCAGCATCCTGCCAAGCTTATGCCCCAGGCTCAGCACCCTTGTTTGGAAACCCCTCACTAATGCTTTTCTGCCTCCCGGTTCTGCCTTTCAGGAGGAAATTGCCAAGTATGATAAGATTTGCGAGGAGGCCCACGCGAGATCCAAGGATGAAAAGATCTTGCACATCAAGCACTGGCTGGACTCACCCTGGCCTGGTAAGTCACCAGCAATGTTTTGGAGGACCCTAGCAAAGAACTTGGCTTCTCTGGAGCTGTGACAGTAAATCACGGTGGAGAGGTGGGTTGATGGTCTTGGTTCCTGGCATCTCCGCCCTTGCTTGAGGGTGTCTGTAATCTGAGCTTTTGACACAATGCTGGGCACAGCTCCTGCATGATGGACTACTCCTCCTGCAGGTTTCTTCACTCTGGATGGCCAGCCCCGGAGCATGACCTGCCCTTCCACTGGTCTGAATGAAGAGGACTTGACGCACATTGGTCAAGTGGCCAGTTCAGTGCCGGTGGAGGATTTCACTATCCATGGAGGTAGGAGCTTGCGGGAGCTATGCCAGACTGGCTCTTTGTTCCAGAGAAGATGTGGGATAGGGCTGGAATGTGGGCTGGAAGCAAGGGACCTGATAAAGTGCTTCAGTATGCATGGAGAAGGGAAGGGAATCTGTCCCTCTTCTCCATTCCCCTGAGACCCCACCTGGA
>BJBW01015280.1:0-23650 GCA_004320125.1 Scolopax mira
AAGAGCGTGCGAAGGCTTCGAAGCAAGCTGCATTTGAAGGATGAGACCATCCCTTCCCTGACTTCAGTGTGGGAATACTTTCACACATTTAAGTTTTCCTTGGTGCCAAATTCCTTGGTGCTCAAAAACTTTTATTTCAGAAACTTATAATAAAAAGGGACTTTCGTTGCCTCATCATGAACTCTTTGGTGAGATCATTTTTTTTTAAATCTCAAAACGTACAGAACAAAATATATGCCCTTTCTAAATTATAAGCAAGGGCATATTAAATTCCTAAATTTCTAAATTATTAAATTTCTAAATTATTTCTAAATTATTAAGTTTCTAAATTTCAAAATTCCTAAATTATAACTACTGATTTTAAAGGTCATTTTGTTGAGCAGAATGTTGCCTAAGGTTCCACTACCCCTGTAAAATACCCTACAGATAGCATTTGGCATGGGAGTCCCTGTACCAGGAGTTTGAGCTGATCGAGGAAATTCAGGAAGCTGCTCTCAGAGAATGACAAACTCGTGGGAAGGGCAGGCAATTTTCTTTTAGCAGGTTGACTCAGACTAGGATTAATTTTAACAGGAGGTTAAAAATTCTCCCAAGGTGCATCATTTTTAGCACAGAAGAAGAAAGCTCACCTCGTTTCAATGAAACCACGACAACCACAACAGAAAAGACACAAGAAGGTAGAAGAGAGAGGGATAAAAAGAGGAAACGAAACAAGGAAAACTGAAATTATTTCACTTCTAGAGTCCATGAAAAGCAAATGTCATGTTATACTTTTTGCTTTATACATACTAAAACAAGGCCAAGGCATCACAGAAATGTACAGAAGAGCTCCGGCTCATACAACAAGATAAAATCTTCAAAATTATGTTATTTGTTTTCACGTTTGTGCTTATGCTGCTTGCTTGTTTTTGACACACAAGACTTCATCGTAGACTACAAATCCAGTAAGTCCACAGGAGACTTCTGAAATAATTTCTCTGGGTGCTATTTCAGGCCCTCTGTGGGCACTGGTGTTTAACCAGCAGTTTGCATGTAGCCACATCCCCTGTGGGTGGTTTCAAAGTGCACTTAACCCATTGGAGTCCACTCCTCTCCTTTCCAAGGCCAGGCTGAAGTTACTGCTCTGTAACGATGTCCCATCACCAGGGTCTCTCCTGCTTCTCCTCCAACCTCAACCCAGCAGCCTCCTTCACCAGAGAAGGCAGCAGCTCCAGCCTGTCACCGCCCACAGCCCAGGTTTGAAAACAAGTCAAACCATTTCCATGAACTTCTAAACTTCTACTCTTGCTTTCTTAGGCTGACAATAAATGATCCTGGCAATTCAACCTTTTTACATCAAAATGCTCAGTAAACAATAGTTGTGTTGCCACATTCCTGCGCGGGCGGCTGGAGGAAATAAAACATTCTTTAAAGGTTTTTACATGCTTTTCTAACTCTGAGATGGATACTTTTGCTCCATCTAAAAATAAATGTGTTCAAACAGTGCAAGAAAAAAAAAAAATGAAAAAGGCTATTTTGTCTTCCTTTGTCTGAAGGAGCAATGGGTTTTGTGTTCTGGAGGAACAGGCTGTTGATATATTTTAATAAAAGATTCTTTAAAAGTCTGGAGTTGCAGAAAGCAATTCATGCATCCCTTGTTAGCCTTCATCTAATAATAATATAATTGAAATCCAAAGAAACTAAACAGAAATTATATGCAGCATCTGCATATAGCCATGAAGACCAGGACTCCAGCCAAGGCCGATTATTTAACGAGTAAAATTGCTCAACGTAAAGAGCCTTTGCACAAAAGCACTTCCCTTTTGGAACTACAAAATCTCAATCTGATTTTGATCCCCCCCAAACTTTCTTACCTACTGTCCCCTTAAAATCTTTACAGTAAATGATTTTTAATACAAGAATCTACATATTGTGTCTGTAACAGGCAGAGTCTGTGTCCTCTTGTTCCCTTCAGAGCACACACCAGTATCTTCCAGTGGAAGTGCTGAAGGCATGAAGAGCATTGGAGTAAGAGCAGCAAGCCATTATTTCAGTTATTTTCTCATTTCCAATACTACCTTCTCACGATTTACACTATTAAATATACTTTTTACACTATTTTGAGTAGCCTGACTCCAGAGAAACAGGCCTGTTCCAGAGAAACACTGGTCACTGCAGCTGATGCAGATAAAGCTCTACAAGCAGCAGAACTAACCAGAACTCGTGTCACATCACTTTCCCCTTGGAAAACAAGCCAAGTTAGATGGCAGTGGTGACACTCAGTGAGATGCAGTGTCTCACACCATTTTAACACTTAATAGGACTGCTTTTTTTGTGAATGGAGTCCTTTTATTTGTCTGTTTTGAAGAGCAGTGCCCCAGGCAACCTCTCTGCGTCACCACCACTGCAAATCAAAATTTTAAAACCAAAAGAATCGAAGAGGCAGGCTGGAGTCTTGGGCAGCATCACCAGCCCCAGACCACCACCAGGTACAGCTCTGTGCTGGGACAGACTGCAAAACTGGGAGGGAAGCTGGAAAGCATCATCCCCAGGCACCAGCCCAGCAACACAAGCAGGAGTGAAGAGAATAAAGGGATGCTGGTCCGTGGGTCCAAAGGTTTTGCTTCAGCCACGAGGGCTTTGCTTGTGATGTAAATAACTTTTGGAACCGTAATTGCTTAAAGAATGTCAGAGGAACTTCCATAAGAATAAAGGGAACAACCAAATTGGGGCACTGTAACCACCGTAACCGTGGCAGGAGCTCGGTAGGCGGAAGGAAGTCAGTCCCTGAATACCCACCAAATGGGAAATAGGGGCTGGAAAAGGGTAGAATTACTCTAAACACCAAGAACAAAGCTTGTCTCTTCTTTGAGGGACACCTTTGAGGTGCTGGGTTGTATATTTTTTATAAACATTTGTATCTTCTCTATAGCTTTCTTTCAAAGCCTTTGTCCTCTTTCACCTTCTATCTGTGAGCTGGTGTTTCTCCCGGGGCCAGCAGAGCCGTGTCTGCAGGATGGGGTGGGCAGAGGAGGGGTGCCCTGCTGGTTTCAGAGGTCCCCAACCCTCTGTCCCCTCCGTGACGGACAGGGAGTCGTGTCCCCCCCCCCAGATGCAGGGCTCTGGAAGAGAAGATGTGGAGGAGAAGTTGATGAAACTGAATTACGAACCTAGGTAAGAAAATTGTCTATGAAATACACACAGGGGTGGATCTAGTACAGAGGTCCAGGAACTCAAGAAAGAAATGAGAAGGATGTTAGAACATGCTTTGGGCCTGTTAGAGCAGCTTGACCAATTTTTAGGACCCAATATTTATACTTGGGATGAAAATGCAGTCCATTTTGGGGATTTTATTTAGACTAGAGGAAAGACAGATAATATGGACTGTTTGGAATAAGGATCTGTGAAAGGGACAATCCTCCAAATGCTCAAGGAGGAATCCCAGGAGATTAGAAGTTTCCCATATTGAGGACCAAACTGGGACCAGAGCAACACTAAAGGGAGGAATAATAGGTCAGATTATAGGAAACTAGTCATTAGGGGAATTAAAGAAGCAGTGCCAAAAGGACAGAATTTTGAAAAAGCCTTTGAAAATCAACAACATAAAGATGAACCACCTACTGCTTGGTTGCAGAGGCTTAGAAGAAGCATGCAGCAATATTCAGAAATTGATCCTGAAAGTGAGGCTGGTCAAGAATTATTAAATTGTGTTACCAAGACCTGGTAAGGAAAAGTTAGAAAAACCAGAAGACTGGCATGATACGGGACTGAATGATTTGTTGCAGGAAGCCCAAAACATTTATATTAGAAGGGTCCATGAGAAACAGAAATCTAAGACCAAATTGATGGTGGCTACTGTGGAACAAACAGTAATGCAACAGCCAGAAGAGAAAAGAAGAAGTTAGGATAGCCTCAATCCAATTATTAAATTTCTTGGAGAAAAAAGGGCTGTGAGCCTCGAAGACTAAACTGCAATTCGTAGAAAAGGAATTAAAATATTGTGGACATCTAATAAGTGAAGGGAGAAGAAGAATAAATCTGGAATGTATTTCTGGCATTGTTGCCAGAAATAGACCAAAAGAGAAGTAAGGAAGTTTTTAGGTTTACTTGTGCTTGTAGTCTCTGGATTGAGACTTTTGCCCAACATGTAAAATTATTATATATAAAATTACAAGAAGAGACAGAAAAGCCCAAGTGGATGGGGGAAGAAAAACAAGAATTTGAAAACCTCAAGAAAAAAATTAGTCCAGGCACCAGTACTTCCTCTTTGGAAAAACCATTCCATCTCTATGCAAGTGTGGAAGATGGGATAGCCTATGGAGTATTAACTCAGATCCGGGGAGGCCAGAAGCAACTAAGAGCATATTTGTTTAAAATGTTGGATCCAGTTTCACGGGGATGGCCAACCAGTGTATAAGCAGTAGCTGCTATGGCCCTACTGGTGGAGGAGAACAGAAAATTAACCTTTGGAGGGGCTTTTCTAGTGTTCACTTCACGTGCTGTTAGGATATTATTGAGCCAAAGGTCTGGAAGATGATTAACAGACTCAGGGATTCTGAAGTATGAGGCTATTTTAATGGAAAAAGATTATTTAACTACCAATAGGAGTCTGAACCCTTCCCAGTTTTTGCATGGAGGAGACCATTACAAGAGACTCCCCTGCCTGAGGGTAAAAGAGGTTTTATAGATGGATCATCATGACGTACTGATGGGAAACAGCAGCTACTCTGTTGTGGATGGAGAGGGAAACAGTATTATGGAGAGAGGGAAATTAGCTAGCAATTGGTCTGTTCAAATGTGTGAACTACATGCTTTAAATGAGCTTTAGAGCTTTCCCCTACTTAACAGGGGAAAAGGGACAATTTATACCTTCTAAATACGCTTTTGGAGTGGTACATACCTTTGGAAAGATCTGGGAGGAGCGTGGATTTATTTCCTTCTGAAGAAAGGAACTGGCACATGAGCAACTGGTGATGGAAGTATTAGAAGCTTGGAAATTGCTAGGGGAAATGGAAGTGGTTCACGTGACGGAGCACCAGAGAGGAGGATCCCTGGAAGCCAGGGAAAATCAAGTGGCCAATGAACAGGCCAAAGAAGCAGCCCTGGAAAAAGAGATGTTCTATTTGTGAGCCAGCGTTTCTCACAACAGAAATCCCAAAGGGAGAAAAAAAAAAAAAGCAAACGTTTGTGTTTAGAAGACACTTGAGTTTTATCTCTCTCCTTAATAAAGCAAAGTTCTTAACTTTTTAAACCTTAACAGAAATGTAAGAAATATTTTTTAATGCTTCCAAACCAAGGAATTTAACCTGTGGGGAAAAAAATTGCAGGATATCCTTTTGCTCGTAAGGACAACTTTCACCATTGTTTTACAACTGACCTAAATGCAAACAGAATATTTCTCTATTTGAACGTTGTATCAGCAGAGAGGGGCAGGAAGGGAGCCGACCTCTGCAGAACTGCAAACCAAAGAGGCCAGGGAAGTCAGCCCATCCTCTGCATCGCTGATGCACAGATGGGATTCTCTCAGGATTAACAAAGCCAAACTGCAAACCTGAGAGCTAAGAGCACCTTTAGTAAAAGGCTTCCTTCAAGTGAGAATATTCAGGCTGAAAATACGGCACCTTTCACCTTTAGAGAAGGGGTGGCTGAATTACAGCTGACCCTGGACAGCACTGGGCTGACAGACTGATGAAATAATCCAAAATATTCCCTGTATCATTCTTCATAAGCCACTGCTATTCAAAATGCAATGTGCATAAGGCATATTATAAAAAAAAAAAACACCCCACACTACTGCTGTTATGCTGTTAAAAAAAAAATACTACAAGCTTTAAAAGAAGTACATTCCACACATTGCTTATTTTACACTAGACATTTAAAATGTGCAGTCACCCTGCCAGTGTTTTCATTCTAGAGACACAAATGCTTGGAAACACATACAGCAAGTTAGCCTTAAAAATTGTGGGGAAGCGCTCACTCAAAATTTTCTCTATTTCTGTGAGTTTGATCTCTAAACTTTAGGAATTTCTCCCATTGGGAGTGCTTTGTTTATTGAATTCAATAGTGCATTAAAAGAAATATTTGAATTTAGGCTCTGATTCAAGAGGAATAACTTTTCTCAAAACTTCAGAAACTTCATTTTATCAACATTTCAAAAATAAGGAAATATTGCTACGTGGTTGCTATTTTTTTCTAAATTCAAACAGTGAAGGAGGAAAAGAGATCTGAAAACTGTAAGTTTGTTGCTTTTTTTAACAGACACATTTTTCTTTTGACTTAATAAAGCTAAGTAAGCTAGCCAAGATAGTATCTCTGACCGTGGCAACATCTAAACTATACAGCAATGTATTGAATAACAATCGTTACTATTTATCTTGAAAGGACAGCACACACCTGCACAAGTCACACAACTGGAGTTCCTGGATACTTACAGAGGAGTTTAAGTGAAGTTTCTTTTTTTTTTTTTTTACTAATGTCCAAGGTGACCAACTGGTTAAAAATTAGCCCACAAGGCCAGCACTACTGAGGTCTCTTTCATTATCAGCCAAGGCAAACATTACACTTGTTCCTTCCACCTTTGATTCAAAAAAAGCTCCATTTTAAGCACAGGCAACTGCCAAAGTGATGAAATTCAGTATCCCAGAGAAGCAGGACTCAAAAGTAATGCCTTTTATTAGATAAGACAAATAGGAGAGGCATTACTGATAGAAAATAGACTATGTTGAGTGGTGTGCTAAGGCAAGAACACCACTGCCTTCCAAATGCCATTTCAAAAGTTAACATATCATGTAGCTGAGCTTTGAAAGCACATCAGCCAGGGATGCTGACATTCAGGATGGGTCTATCCCTGGTTTGGAACCATCCATCAGCTTCAGAAGCAGCCAGGTCCCCATGCACAGGGCTGCTCCCAGAGAGCTGGACCCCCACTCTGAGACCACCCCTGCCCAGGATGCCAGCACGATGCCCAGGATGCCAGCATCCCTGCCCCTAAGGTGGCAGTGGGTACACACTGCCTTCTTCAGGGAGCTCTGGCCATCCCACCTCCTACCAGGCAACACTGGGAATCACTTCTGCAACACAGGACTGTGACAGCTGCCCTTTCAAGCTACTCCTCATCAAAACGGCAGGAAAACTTCTCTCCCTGTAATAATACTCTCGTTTTTAATGAGCAAAAGAAGTGACCAAGACTTCTTGCTGCAGGATCCATATGAGGCAGGAGCACTGAGATCACAACACAGACAAGAAGCCAGAGCAGTCCTACCAGGCTCATCCTAATATGCATTCCTCCAGTGAGGTAGAGGATGACAGTGGAGCATCCTTAAGCTGCAAAATACCAATCCCACTGTGTTTCACTAGTGAACCCGTGAAGAAAGAAATAAAGAAAACAAAGCATGTGTTAACCACTTCCCTTCAATCAAACAATGCAAAGAATCAGATCATAGACCAGAAGGTGCTCAAACTAGCCCTAGGAGAGTATTCACGTGATGCCCGATGTACGAAGACAAATCTGTGGTTTATTCATGAAAATACATCTCTTGAACAAGACACCAGAGGTATACTGCCAAAATAATTCAGAGGCTTGAAACAGGCAGGGTCACTCTCTGAGGAAACATCTCCAGTGGCATTCAGGACCACCAGAAGAATCACCCCCAGCCTGGCACTTAGCTATGAAACACTCTTTAGCTGGGGAGAATTGCAAACACACACAAGTGGTTTAAGACTTGCCTTGTTTATAAGCTCTTCCATTCTCCAATAACCAGAGAGGTTAACTCCATTTACACGAGGCAGCCTGCAACTACAGGGCTTACAGAAAACAGCCCCCTCTTCCCACCAGCCCATCTGTCAGCGACCCTGCTCCCAGCCAGACACAAAAGCCCCCCCTTGACTTTACAGGGCTGGCTGCCTGCCTGGGTTTCACCTTCTCCTGCTGGAGCCTGTGCCCTGGCAGAAGTGGCTTCGTGCTGAGCCACGTCAGCATGGTGCACTTACCTCCGTGAACATGCCTTACTGCCTTCCCACATGGCAGGGGAGGTTTCCTGTTTTCATACACTCCCTCGTCAGCCCTAATCAGTGTCACTAGGTTACGGCGTCTTTGGTGCTGGTGCAGGGTGTCAGCCCTGACAGGAAAGAACTTTTCATCTCCTCCCTTGCAGGGAGCCAGGAGAAGCTGAGAGAGCTCCCAGGCACAACTCCCCTGGCTCCTCTCCGAAAAAACGCTCTCTGAAGCAGAGGGTTGCCTAGCAATATTCGCCTTCCCCCTCTACGGTTCACACTGGCAACATCTGTCCCTTTGGCACTTTCCACTTGTGCCAGAAACAGCACGGAGAGTTTCAAAAAGATCCACAGACAGGTTGGTGGAAGGCATCTCGCACCAGCTGTTGGGAGCTGCTTTGGCATTTTATTCCTGGTTTATTTTCCAGCCCAGATAAAACGTGTGACCTCTTCCAAAGGAGAGGCACACAAGGGGAAAAAAAAAAAAAGTCTTCAAAGTCTTCCCCATCCAGTGGGACTCAGCTATTAAATCAAATACAACAAGTAGCTTGTTCTGTTTACATAATTACACCTACCTGCTCTGGCTTGGTTTAGAAAAAGAAATAAAAACCAACAAACCAAAACACTGCACTGCCATCTAATTCTCCCCTGTCCAGTGGGAGTGACTTCAATTTCTCCTAAGGTACTGCATGCAATAGAAGCGAGAGAAAACAAAAGAAACCAATCCTGACCACATATCCAGCAGCAACATAGCAACCCCCCAAACTGAGGTGCCTGTAAAACGCCCAGAGGAGCAGTGATCATGGTCAGTGCCCTGGGCTGTACCTGCAATAGAGCTGCTATTATTGCAAAGGAGGGGAAAAGGAAATGAAGTTAATCGAAGAGCATAAAAGGCACTAGCTGCTTTCACTTCTGAAAGCCAGAAAAAGGGCCACGGAGACGACTCAAGTAAAAGGATACATCATTGGGCACTTGGTATTACTAAAAACAGCAGATAATCCTCTGGTTAAGCCTTCTCTGGCTGCAGCTCATTCCAGCTCGCTCTCACCAAGGTGCCCACCAGCTCTGGGTACTCACATGCAAGTTATTAGGGGTGTTTACTGGGAATGACACAGCTCGGTTTCAGCCCTTACAGTGTACTGCTCAGAAAGATTTGCTACTTCAAACTGCAAAGGAATTCTTAAATAAATCTTTTTTAAATGAACCTTAGACATATCTCAGTAATCGGGTCAGAAATAAAGCTACTCCTCAGCTTTTCATGTTATCAAGCTTATTACCCTAGGCTAAAGGAAAACTGTCGGTCACCGCTGCCTAACATCAAGGAAACAGATTTTCAAAACACCGTGGGCTTGTGGTTTAGGTTTTTCTTCTCCAGAATTACATCTAAATTAAAACAACAAAAAAACATGAGAACAAACCAAACCTTTTATACTTCTTACAATCAAATACCTTACTGCTGCAGGACAACGGAGTCTGGAGAGCAGGGAGAGAAAGAGCTGAGGCCACTACAGTCACCTCCTCATCCCCAATACATGTCTGGCTTTACCTTTGAAACTGGCTCTCCGTGGTGGCACTTTGAGCTCATTGACGTGCATTTTGCCTGCCACCTCTCCCTGCCTTGAAGTTGTCTTGTTGGAAGGTTTGGCTGTCATCTGCTCCAAGCCTTCTCCTCAAGCTTCCTGGATCACTTTTCTTGTTTATTAGTCATCACATTGGGCAGTAACAATTGTTATATTAGCAAGGATGAAATGCCTCTTGGAACGTTTCTGCTGCTCATCACAACCTCCTTGAATTTGGTTCATTATGTGCACCCACAAGCAAGGAACCCAAGTTTTATTTTCATTTGCTATTTTGTCCCTTTGACATGCTACTGCATGAATGCACACTACTCTGGTGGGACAAAAGCTTTGCAAGACCAGCAGTCACCACTGGAGACCCATTTGAGCAATAACCAAAAGGTAAGGTTGACACAAAAGTTCCCTGGTTTTCACACTGATTTTTGGCAGGTGCATCAGGCACTTACTGCAAAGTACTATGATGCACACAAGGTTGGAATGCAACCACTTCAGTTTCACAAAACAGTTAAGACCAACAAACCAACCCGTCCCTGACACAACACCCCAGCAGCTGGTGGGGTGCTATCTCACAGGAGCTGCTTCACAAACCAGTAACTCTGACCAGGGAATGCTGTTCCCATTCCCAAGCTACAAGGTTTTTTGTTTTAATAAATATTTTTCTACAGTCTGCTCCTTGTGGAATTTTGCTTTCCTTAAGTTGCTGTTGAAACAGCTAAGCTTTGTATGCAAAGACACAGGCTGCTTCTGTATTTATAAGATGCGTGCAGAAAACTTCATCAGTTAAAAAAAAATAAAGTTAGGAATAATAGTTCCCAATTTTTCTAAGCAATTTCTAAAGAAACACTAACATTTGTCTACGTCAACTAAAATTAGACTCCTTGCTGTTCAGAAGTAAATAAAGTTAGCTCTACTACAACCACCTGCAGGGTGCAGTTTGATGCTTGGCTTCAAATTGAGAAGCCCTGCCCCTGACTGCTCAGGGTTAGATAATTCAAGCTGATCTCCAGGCTGGGTCCTTCTGCTGAAGCTTAACTTTCACCAAGCAGCTCTAGTAAGGACTTTATGATCACCCAGGGGAGGGGAGGCAGCAGAGGTTTAAGTAGTGACAGGAGCAGTTAAGCCTTCAAGGTAGAAGATGTGACTCTTTTGCAAGAACCCCCAAAAAATTCTATTTCAGAGGAAGGACAACACCCAGCACACAACTCACAGCATTATGGCCAATATAACCGACAATAATCAGTGAAACTGAAGCTATGATACTACTCAAGACACATAATTTCAGGTTCCCAGAAAGATACACTATTACTCATCAGACAAAGCACTTTAGCAGGAAAAAAAAACACAACCCAAGTCAGGCCTTTAGGTCCACAAGCTCTTCTAAAGGACTAAACGACCTAAAAAGACCCCAACCAAAAAGCTTCCCAGTGATAACCGTGCTGTGGCAGCTCATTTAAGCCCAAGTTTCTCACAGCAGCCTGGAGGAGACACTGACCTCTGAGTCATCCATAAACACAGTTTATGGAAATTCTTGCTTGACCTTATCTGTTCTGCCCTTGGTCTCTGCAGGATTCCCACATCTGTTATTTAACTACCCCTTCTTAGTCTCCCATTATTTCGTAAAGTGATAGAATGAATTTGGACAGATGTTCTGCAATGGTGCCCAGAGACACTCTACGGAGAGAGAGGTCGGGTTTGGTGTAAGCCAAAGAGCTAGGTCCATCCATACCTGATGGGAGAAGCTGTCAAGGATTCAACCGCTTGTTTCTTGGCATCCTCTCTCACCCCCCTTCACATACTGCAGGGAGATGCAGGATACCTGTCCCTTTCCTCACACCAAGTGGGCTTCCAAGCAAGAAGAACAAACACTACTCATTTCTGGTGTCCCAATGGCTGAATGCAATGCCATGCATTATTTTTTAACAATTCCCCTATTATTTTGCATAAAAGACAGGCCTAGACCTTAGAGCCAAAAGAACAAGCAAGGGTCTCAAACTTGAAAAGTCTTGCAGCTGAGAGCTGGTAGCTGAACGCTGCACCTGAGCGTATTTTCTCAAAGCATCAAAGAGGAAGATGAACAAGACCACTTCTAATTTACAATCTGCAGTCTGACACATTAACTTTGAACAGAAGGAGCTGGTTAAGCTGAAGTAGTAACACAAGATGTCCTTTTGGCATTTGGTCCTTTTGACTACCTGCCCCTTGTCTCACATGCTCTCACCCTCCAGCTCTTCCATGCAGAGACTGTAAGCAAATATTAAAAAAAGCAGTAGTAACAGTTGTCATTCGTGTTTGATCAACTGCTTTAGCAGTCACAGGCCAACAAAAGGATAAACTCACACAGTACTTATGGTAAAGCAAAGAAGCCCTTTTCCAACCATGTAAAGCCCTTCTGACTATGAAGAGGGCAGCAAAGGAGACACAGAAGTAACACCTTGTTACCTCTCTTGATGCAAAGCAGGGGGCAAAATTAAAAAAAAAAAAAGGAATATAAAAACAAGGGGGGGGGAAGCCCAATCTCCCTTTTCTTCAGTAAATAATAAATAAATAAATACAAGGTTGACAGAAAGACAACAGTAGCTTTATGCTAAATACTTTGTATTTGTTAATTAAGATCAAATGGTGGGCAACCTCGTCTAGTTGGAGGTGTCCCTGTGACTGCAGGGGGGTCGGACTAGATGACCTTTGAAGGTCCCTTCTGGCCCAGATGATTCTATGATGACAGTCATATATTCGTAAAGATTTTCATTTATAAAGGATGCAGGATTAAAGCAATATATTTATTTCTAGTTTAGAAAGTTTACTTGCCCGACCACTCCTGCCAGTAGAAAAGCTGAGTTGCCATGGAGAGAAGTCAACGAAAAACTATTTATCTAGAATGGACTTACTTTTTCTGACATCCAAACTTCTTTCCAGGTATTTATTAATTTCTATGTACTATGCAATAATCATGTTTTAACTAGTGGCCATTCAGAGATTTTTACTGAGGTGAACAGAACTCAATGACAGCAATCCCACTTTGAACACAGGGATTTTTGTGCAAACCCTGTGCTCCAAGGATAATACAGTGTTACAAAAAAGACTTCACGTGTCTGGGCACCTTCATTGTTTCTTGTTATTGTAGTAGTTTTTTCCTTATTTTCTTGTAGGTGAAGAGGAAAATCCCATGAGGTCTCACCACATGAGATAAAAGGAGCTACTCCCTAATGTTTATGAAACTGTCAGGAAAACAAAGCCAAATCTTTAATAAGCATCAAGTGCTATCATTCCTCCAGACTATGCCCTTAATAATGCTTGAGGATCTACCAGCACTGCCTCTTGGCCCTGCCATCAAGCCAATTTCCTTTAAGATATCCATCTTTGTCAATGGAGGTATACAAGGGTCTTTGGAGCTGTGGTTCTCCTAAAGACATGAAAAGAGAGAAAGGCTTGAAAGCATCTTTGTTTAAGTGCTCAGAGAAGAGGTAAAACCTGGCACATTAACAGAAGGAATACATCCAAGCTTCACATATACTGTATTTTTCAGTGTTCTCACAATAAATTTGGAAAGATGCCTTAAAGAGACGGGGATGACATTTGAAAGCAGTGGCTTTTATTTGGGGAAGAGCTGTTCAGTTTCTTGATGTGAATGCAAATTGAGTCACTGCATAGTTATCCAGTGTGGATTGATTCACCCTATGCTGAATCTGCTTGTTTATTCAGACTGGAAGGCTTAACTTGTCAGCGTTGCCATAAACAGAAGCTGTCAATAATGAATTCACTGCTGCAGGTGACATACGCCTCAGAATTTTCTACCAAAAAACCATGGGGTAGAAGAAACAGCTTTCCTAAACGATGCCAGTGGAGATCACAGGAAAACTGTATTTGGCATGTGGCTGTTCAGTATAACCAGAGCTGAATAGTTTAAACAAAACTTGTAAAACCATGTTCCCAGTTGCTGGGATGAAGAGGGAAGAACAGCAGTTTCTGCTAATCTGAACCTGGTCAGGAGAGGGGAGCAGCTCCCCTTTCACCAAAAACAAAAGGCAGAGCCAGTCTTTCAAACGAAGGACCCCCTGATTGGCCTTCCCAAGACCCTTTCTTTGGGTCAATCTTTCACCTGCAAGCAACATACCTCACTGGGGGTCTCCTAAAAGCAAGCCCTGTTCCCCAGTCACCTCTCTCATACTGTGCATCGAAATACATCCAGGTTTGCAGCCACACTGTCTTCCTCTTCACTCTCCAGGCTTTAGCACTGAGAGACCCTATCATTGAAACAACAGAAGTAAGCAAATGTGATAAAGACAAGCCTGAAACAAGCAGAAAATGGAAGTAATGGATTTTTCACTAGAGCTTACAGAGCCATTATCTAAACTACCTATGCACGAAAACTGCCAGAGGTCACAGCCTAAAGATACTTACCTCAAATAAAAATCATTCAGCATGTTCACAAAAGGTTTCATCATGGACAGATGAAAAATGGACTAGATAGATAAATGGACAGGACAGATAAAATGGACTAAGCATATAGTGAAAACCAGTGTTTTGGTTTGTGCAAAACCATTTCTTTCATTATCTTCAGTTCCCTTTTTATTAGGTTCTTACTCTGCCCTAGGTTTAACCCCATTCCCACACCAAGGTGGATGGTGCTACTTGTGCTCTGGCAGCTGCAGCATTTTTATGGGCATTCGGATAAAGGTACGTGCTCAATGGAAAGCAAAAAAGAAAGTTTCATTCAGCAGACAGTGTCACAGCTAACATTGCCCTATCTAAAATCACATTAAGCCAGAGATACACAAGATGACATAAAAAGCACCAGGGTGGGAAAAGAGAGAAAAATGGGACCATAAAGAGTTGGGAGAGAACTAATTAATAGCCTTTTCCACACAAAGCAGAGTGCAGGCACACGCTCCCGTGGTGCCCCAGGCTGCCTTCTGCTAAAGAACAAACACATAGCACACTTCCACTCATTTTACTCATAGTTGGGACAAGAAAAAGGGTCTCTCTTTGCTTGAACGGAACATTTTATATAGAACTTTCAGGATCTTAAACCTTCAGAACTTGCTCCAAAGGCATTTGATTAAGCAGGAGACAGAAGCCTAAATCCATCTGGTAGAATTCTACAGGACCCTTTTTGTTCACTCATGTTAATACTTTCCCGAGGTACTACAGTGAGATCTTACAAAACTTACTTAGGAGAACCCTGGAGTGTTCACAGTCACTTATCACAAAGCCCCCAAGCTTCCGACCCACCACGTGACCACAGACCTCACTGCACCTCCCAATATTCAGTGAGGATTTGGGGACGCTACCCAGACTGGCACCCTGCATGTACTCATGCAGGTGCATCACCACTCCACCTCCTCAGCACGTCATTTCCCCCTTCTGCTTTTCAACAATCTTTACAGGCAAACCAAAAATCGTAGCAACCGAAGCAGTCTCTCCAACCATAAAGCCTGCTGCAGCCTCACAGAGAAAACCACAGAATTATGGCAAGCTTTGCATTTTCACCATCCAGGTCAGCAAAAGCCAACCCCAAAATGCACCTTCTAAACACAGTTAATACACGCACAGCCATCATTGTTGCTGGTAGTCTCTGCCCTTTGATGACCTCTTCTCCCACAGCTGAATATACGCTGCCAACAACAGAGCCCCCCAAAAATGGCACTCACCTCCATGGGCTCAGAAGGGATTTCCAACTTGGAGAGTCTGGCTTTGGCGTTTGCCTTCAAATCTGAAATTTTTTCATAGGGTTCTCCATGGTACTCCTCCAGGAGAGGTTTGAGCTCCGGTGATTCAACTGGTACCTGATCTTGGCCATCCATTGGTCTGACATAGGCAGTTGGTTTCTGCTGCATTGCACTCACTTTTGATGGCAAAGATGGGGGAAAAGTGTGAGACAAAGGCTGAGTGGTGCTGGTCAGTTTAATGGCTGAGCTTTCCTGACTTTCCTTCTCCTGTGACTCTGTCACTAGGTCCTGAGATGATTTTGTTTGACTGTAGGTCGCCCCATAACTTTTGCTGCTGTTCTGTAACCTGGAATTGATATGCTGGCTGGAATGTAGAGGTGAGAGGGGTGTCACTGGAGAAGACAAAGATGACAGCAACGGAGAAAGTGCCAAAAGGGAGGCCTGCAGTTCATTAGTGTGCCCTTCACCACCTGCACGCCTGTCATTTCTCTTGTGGTGAAAACCTGTGTAACTTTCCTGGCCACCACGACTGTGTTCTTGACTTTGGCTCCAACTGTTGGATAAGCTGTGACTCTTAGAGTGCAAACCTGAAGGTTGTTCTGTTCTTGACTGTGCCTTTTGGTAATGAACGGAGTGGCTTGGAGGGGGAGGAGCTACAATTGTAGGTCCCATGGGTGGATGATGGGTCGTGTGGTGGAATGATGATGGTAAAGTATGGCTGCTTTTTTCAAGGAAGCACAGGCGATCAGGCTTCCCTTGTGGGATCAAAGGAGCGATGCTTTTTGGAATCCCTATGAGATTCTGGTGGGATTTGTTGCTGATGAGCTCCTTTACCTCCTCATAATTGCCCAGCATGTTCTGAATTCGGCTTGACAACTCATCTTCTTTATTAGTCTGCAACAGAAGAACAGAGAGGGGGAAATTTAAAAAGCACACACCCCTGTATCCCAAGAGATCCAGCTCAAGAAGAGGCATTCTTCAGGATTTTATTTTAATCACTGCGCATCACCTCAAATGAAAACTATTTAAGCTCACCTTGATCCTGCATGCAGTCTTTCCAAAGCAAGTGCAACCGCCCTGGTCAGCCTTAGTTCTTCTGAGCCAAGACTGGAGGTGTGCCTGCAGCCTTCAGGAACACCAACATCAGACCCAGTTCCAACCACAGCTACAGGCAGCCAAGCTGTTCCTACTCTTGAGCACTCTCCCTCAAACTTCCAGATTACAGGAGGCCCCCAAATGAATCTACCCAAAGTCTGTGCTTGCTTACAGAGCTACAAGCACATACTCTGATGAAGTTAAATTAAGCAGGTGGGACTACGTTGTGTTTGCCCATATCATGCTCAAGTCTGCCGTACCATATGCAGAGGCCACAGCTCTCCTCTTCCACCCCAATCCTCCTTCCTCCTCTTCCTCTACCACGTGCCCCCTGCTATTACCTTGTAGGGTTCTGCAAAGAGGGGAGTCTTCTCAAGGAACTTGTCTTTCTCCTGCAGAGCCTCCTGATTCCGCCTCTCTTTCTCTCGGATACGCAGCAAGTTTCTGTCCTCATTGTACAAGCTTTAGGAAAGAGAGAAAGGACGGACGGTTAAAACTTTACAGCAGCAGTTATCAACAAGTATCTACTTTGTGCAGATATCATGGTTTTCAGACAACGGCCTATGCCCAGCACAAAGGTAATTTGGAAATCCACAGGGTGGATATCTGACAAACCAGGTATGTCAGGTGCTTGACCAGTAATGTAACATACAAGTTACACGTAGCACGCGTGTTGCCAGTGATTTCTACCCCTGATACCACAAATTAAGAAGGGTGGGAAGGGAAAAACTATTCACCTGTTTGATTGTGAAGCATGAACTGAGAAATCAAAGTGGGGATCAGCATCATGAACTGGCAAATCCAGCTGCAACAACGGATGTAAAAGCTACCATTCCTGTTCACCAGACTTCCTCTCCAACTCTTCACCTGAGAGTAAAGAATCCACTATTTTGAAGATGTTGCTGCTTTCAGAGCTTGAACTTTGTCTACTCTACAAACAGGCTTGAAAACTTACTCTCTACTTTAAATGGACATTTGGAAAGCTGCTTAGCTGGTAAACCATAGAGTTGCATTTAAAGCAGTCATAGGTATTTAAAGAGAAGGTCTCAGAAGTTTGGAACACCAGGTTGAAACACCCTGTTCTTCCTCAACCACATATGCATGCACTCAGTTCCACCAGCCCCACACAAAACAGCAATAAAGTCTCATGTGTCTCACGCACAGCAGGATGATTTCATGAAAAAACCAGACCCTTCAAACTACATCTCCTCTGTGAAATACTACTGCAAAGTAAGAGAATCCATTTCTCTAATGCTTGGGAGGAAAGAGCATGCAGGTACAGTATATGGATACAGATATTTCCTCTCTTATTTCTACTTAACTGCACAGCCTACTGCATATAAAAAACAACTTCTTATTACTCAACTTGTTAACTGTTCTAGCTTGGAAGGGAAGAGCCTTATCTTCTCCACCAGTGACATCTTCTCAAATACCACCCCAGTAATCATCTACTGAAAGATTAATCATCCCTAAAGGAGAGGCAGAGGGCTGGCTTTGCTGGCTGAACAGTCAGCCAGAAGTCTGACTCAATGGGAGCTCTGGAAAAGGAAGCTGTCTGATGGCAAATTTCCATGTATGGGGCTGCAGCAAGGAGGTACTTGAGTTACTAAGACAAAAAAAAAAAAACAACACACATATATTCAGGGACTAGAGAGTACACATTTAAAATAGTTTCCAACTTTGTTAGCACTGAACTTTTTCCAAACATAGCAAACCAGAAGCTTCCAGTAGGCTCTGTGTAGCCCAGTTCTGCAAATGAATTAAACAATTTTTAAAAAAGAAACCACAGGTCACCGATTCAGTGAATACACACAATCCTTCTATTCCAAACAATAGAAAATAGAAGCATTTCTTCTGTGCATCTGATGCTATTTTGCATGTGAGCGACTTCATACCTACAATCAGTCAGTTGATCAGCTGCCCTGTGTGTGCCAGGAAAGCTTTGTGCCCCCAACTGCAGAAGACAAAAAATTAGGAGGAATAGGAGTTCTAGCAAACTAGAAGCAACACATCTACTATTTAAAACAGAATGCGTACAATGCCCTTCATGTTGATAGCATTTTTTAAACATGATCTGTTTAAGTCAGCTGGAAAATTTTTCCTCAATGAAACACCATTTTCCAAACATTCCAGGAAGTAAAAGTGATTCCGTAAAAGAATTTTAGAAAGGATATTTAAGAGCAAATGTGAAAAAACTACAAAAGATGATTAAACAGCCAAGACACTGGCTTTTAGCAGGAGAGAGACCTCCGAAACCTCCACTTTAACCTGTGACAGCTCGGCCCAGTGGCACCAACACCAACACCGACTGTAGAAGACACTTTTCTCTGTGCTGACGGGCACAACTTAGCTGGGATCAATCAGCTCCTCTTCCCCACGGGTCCCCGGCGCATTTTCCCTGCACAAGCACTCAAGCCAACACAGTAGGGAAGGCAAAGGAACAAAACCACCACCCTTGGCCCTGCAGTCAGTATCTTCCCTGAACAATTTATACAACTCTCCAGCAAGGAGCTCTTCTGATGCGTTTGGACTAATCCAGGCTCTTACCACAACCAAGTGCTCAACTCTCCCCACCCACCTTGACTTTTTCCCTTCGGTTTGAGGCTACCACCAAGTATGTTCTTAAGCCTGAGGATAGTATTCGGTGCAATACTGAAGGTACAAAAGGACAATCTTTGCTGCTTTTCATACAGTCACCCATTTTGGTCTGCACAAGGCCGCTGACACCTCAGCCTGCCCTCTTACTTGTCTTGATCCACACCACGAACGCCAAGCACTCAGACCTGCCCAGTACTTTTCAATACGAACGCAACATCAAACCTCCTACTCGTTTTTGTTTGTTTTCTCCCTGGTGCTTATTCAATTACTTGTGGCTTTGGCTGGAGCACACAGCACACGAGAGAGACTGCGCCGACTTTCCCCAAAATAGATTTGGCTACTTGCCATCCGCAGAGGGTCGCGGCACCCTTCGGATCCAGGGCTCCCAGAGCCAAGCTGCTGAGCTGGTTTCTCTGCTGGAAGCCCAAGGGGGTCAGAAATGAAAGCAGTTTCAAATGCTCCTCTAAAACAACACGTAAAGACAAAGTGCCACAGCCAATGCATTTCTTTTTCTGTTTGCCTCTTTCAGGGGAGCAGAGAAAGACATAAAAGCCACAAAACCGAACATAAGTCTCTTGGGGAACAATGCCAAGGCTAAAGGAGTAACTTCTCTTCCAACAGACTCGTTCCCAGCCTCCTTAATAACCTCGGTTACTTCTCAAAACTCTAGAGCATACAGCACCCCTTTGTAATATGCATTATGATTCAGTAAGGCACATGCAATGTTATTTGAACACCTGAGACCTTTTAAGGTGCACGACCAGAGCAGTGGCCGTTCCTATAAAACACTGAGGACTTTGAGCAACACTCTCCTTAGGCTACTAGAGCCAGGCTTGTAATGACTATTGCTATTTTGTAATGATTCCACTACCCCTGCTTGTCTAGCTTTCACTAGTAATCTAAAATTTGCTGCCCAAATCAGCTTCTTCACATAGGATTTATTAGCAAGGAGATAATGTACATAACTTTCTTAAACCATAAAAAAACCCCACACCAAACCAATACTTAAGATGGATCCAGTTAACAAGCTGGGTACCATTTCCACACACCAGATGGCTGACATGGAGAGTGAGTGGGGATCCACACCTTCACCTGGTTCTCCCCTTCGTACAAACCTACACACAAGATTACTTGGTATTAACAGACTTTTTTTTTTTTTTTCAACAGTTGCCGGGTAAAAAGGGCAGGATCTGTAAACTATCCAGATTACTATTCTTGCAGGGAAATGCAGAACAGCACGTTATATCAGCAGTAAAGCAAGACTGAAAAGCGTTACTGGTGATGGACAAATATCAGCAGATCAATGCATGTGTCTCTCTGGCTGGAGGAGCCCTGCTGCCAAACGAACAAGTGGAAATTCTGAGTTCTGTGTTTTGTTTGGCTCTTTCAAGCTGCAGAGCAGGAAGGGGAGCCAAAGCCTGCTGAAACCAGCGGAAGATTTCTTATTGGCTCCAGTGGACTTTGTGTTGGGCAAGGAAAGAGCATTCTTCAGTCGTGGAAAACAGGCCTGACCTGGGAATGGGACATATGGGAGCAAAACGAAGGGAAGTCATCATTTGGACATTACACTGCGCTTCGGGAAAAAAGGAAAAAAGAAAGCAAAAAAACCTCGACACCCCTCACCCCAAAACAAACAAGCCTTAAGTATTAAAAGTTTCTTTGAGTTCATAAATGTTAATCATAAAGCAAAGCATTAACATAATATTACTACTCATATATTTCATCCCCTTTACAATAGCATTAAGTCTTAATTATTAAAGACAAAACAGAACATGTACGTGCACCTACGGGCATAAGCAAAAAATTCACTGGGAAAAAGGCAAGCAGAACATCAGTCTGACATGCTGGAAGAACTGGGGGAAAACTGGGCTATTTCTGTTTATTCTCCCAGGATAAAATCTACTGTTAGCAGATTTGCAGAACTGTCCTATCAGGGCTCTTGCTTTTTCATTATGCACTAGATCTCAACTCAGAGCAAGAGAAGCCCATAAACTTGCAAAGAGTTTAAAAAGTAGCAGGAGCAATAAAAAAATGAAAACAGAATTAAAAAAAAAAAAAACCAGCAACACACACACACACAAAAAAAAACTACCAAAAAAAAACCCACTCACCCCAAGCTGCATATTATGACCCTGCCAATTGTTTTCTACTAAAACCTTGTGCTTTTCTGTTAAAAATTCTACTTTTCTCCTAAATGCATGCGGAATTCCAGGTATCCTCCTATTTCTGGGCTGGCAAGCATCCCAACTGGGAGTAACCAAACTGCTTTGCTCAGTTTGGTTCCGATTACTTTCAAATAAAAAGGAAACCCTAAACGACCCTAACCTGTGCCTTTTGCAATGATGATATTGGTGATGAGAAGGAAGCCGGCGCTGAAATGTCTCACGTACCAACTCGCTGCAAAACCAGAGGCTGCGATACCTCTGAAGGCCTTTCCTTTCCCTGAACCTTCCTTGACCCCGAGCTCTCCTCCAGGCAATAAATTCCTTTTAAAGAGCGCGTGAGGTAGCCACTTAGTCACGCAGTGGAGGGCACCAGCCCTCCCAACTCTTAAGTTACAGATAAACTACCTAAAGACAGCTGTTAAAACTCATTTTAATTCATATTATTTTATCGCGCAGGTGGTTAGTTAAAACCAAGTCAGTCGTATTGCACTAGATGGCATTCCTGATTCAGAGGAGAAGCGTCAGCTGTCTACTGAAATGGCCATTTTTTTTAATGTAAGCCTGTAGTCACTCTAGGCCCAGCGTCTGTGGAGACACTGTTTCTTGGATGGTCCCATTAACCTGACCATTTAGGATATTTGTCACTATGCTCTTTAAAGCTTTGAAAACCTGGGCAAGGATGTTTCCCCAAAGTCAGTGTTAGGAAGCAGTGGGGACCCAGTCAGTTCAGGCTCTGTGTGGAGCCACGCCAAGAGGAGAGGAGGTCTTCACAGCCCACCAGGTGCCCTCAGAGGAAACCCATGCAGCGAAGCCCCAGCCTCCCTGTTACCAAAGTCGCAGGGTGAACCCCAGCTCCTGTTCCTCAGGAACCTCTCAAGAGCAGTGGCTTTAATATTTGGATTTTCCTAGAACGGGAACTCAAAAAAACTTCAAAACCAATAGCACCCCCAAGCTCTTCCTGACTTGTGAGAACACTTTGGGAAACTGGACCTCCAGGCTTGGTATCAAGACACAAAGCACGTAGGAGCCTGGGAGCTGGGGGGCTCCACAGTCCCACTCCATCTGTCCTTAGAGGGGAAAGAGTTCAAAGTTTTAAAGTTAAAAATAGTGCTGCACTCTCTGCAGCTGGGGTACGCTTGATGTGTCACCAGGAAAACACAAGTGCCCCGTACATTCTACCGGGCAGGCAGGATTGAATGTCTGCCCTGAAACATTAGTTCGGTCTCAGTCCTCCTCAATATGCTCCACAAGAAGTAAACACATGCACAACTCCCCCCCAAAAAACCCCAACAAATCGTGCTTTGCTACACGCTGAAACAGTAAAACCCTCCTAGGCTCACAGCAGCCCACGCTGGAGAGGACAGACCACTGACTCCAGCAGCGAGAGATCTGGTTCAGAAAGTTCTGCAAAGCATCCAACACCCTGCCCCGTGGCATCGTCCAGGCTCGTGTCTGTAATAGGAACTGTGAAAATACCAACGTGCTCTGAAGCCGCTCTCAGCGACACAACAATCCTTGCTACGGAGCTTTAAATGCTGATCTGTGACAATCCAGCCCATGACAACATTTCCAAAAAATAGACTAGTGCCAGAAGAAATTCTGCCTCTCCTCCCATGTTCTCTGAATGACAATAAAAACATGCTTTAGTTTTAGTTGTAGTAAGATCTGTTGCTGGCTCCCAACAGAAATTATTCCAGCAGCAGGGAAGGGGGTGGAGAAAAGGGTAAAAAGCCAACACACAAACGATGTTCACTTTTGAACATGCAGAACCTGCAACCCATCAGGACTCTGCATTGGAACCCGATGGGATGGTCCCACGAGTGCTGAGGGACCTGGCAGAAGTCATTGCTGAGCCAATCTCCAACATCTTTCACAAGTCCTGGAGAACAGGCAAAGTACCTGAGGACTAGGGGAAAGCATATGTCAACCCACCCTTTTTGAAGGCTAAGAAGGAGAACCGGGGAAACTACAGGCCAGTCAGCCTCACCTCCATCCCTGGAAAGGTGATGGAATGGCTCATTTTGGGTGTCATCTCAAAGTACATGGAAGAAAAGAAAGCTATCAGAAGTAGTCAACAAGGATTCACCATCGGGAAATCGCATCTGACTAACCTGATAGCCTTCTATGATGGCATGACTGGATGGATAGATGAAGGGAGGGTGGTGGATGTTGTCTATCTTGACTTCAGCAAGGCTTTTGACACAGTCTCCCACAGTATCCTCATAGGTAAGCTTAGGAAGTGTGGGTTAGATGAAGGGACAGCGAGATGGATTGAAAAACGGCTGAAAGACAGAGCTCAGAGGGTCATGATTAGGGGCACATAGTTGGAGGTCTGTCCTGGTGGACAACAGAATGATCATGAGCCAGCAATGTGCCCTGGTGGCCAAGAAGGCCAATGGCATCCTAGGGGGCATCAAGAAGAACGTGGCCAGCAGGTGGAGGGAGGCCATCCTGCCCCTCTGCTCTGCCCTGTGGAGGGCCCATCTGGAGCACTGGGCCCAGTTCTGGGCTCCCCAGTTCCAGAAGGACAGGGAACTGCTGGAGAGGGTACAGAAGAGGGCTACAAAGATGATGAGGG
>BJBW01015283.1:0-12080 GCA_004320125.1 Scolopax mira
GAAAGAGAAGCCCTTCATCTCTCAAATTTGGAAAGCAGTGGTTATAGGAACCATATATATGTATATAGTAACCATATATATAAAGGAAAGGGTTATATTAAGTAGACGATGCCTGTCTGTAACTGATGGGGGTTTGGTTTGGGTTGTTGGTGGTTTTTTTTAAGGTGGGAATTGCAGTGAACTGCGGTGGGAGCGGCTCAGGTGCAGACACAAGGCAAGTCAGGTCTGGATAACTGTGTTCCTGTGGAGAGTGCCTGGGTTTTCCTGAAGGTTCCCTTTCCAGAGCTGTCTGGTCTTGCTCCTTACTTGTCTCTAGACCAGAGAGAGACACCGTCTAACTCAGGTGTAACTGTCCTGTAACAATCCATCCTGCTGCGTGGATTGGTTCGGTTTGGGTTTTTTGTTTTTGAGGCAAAGCTGCTGTTTGCACTGATAGAGCTTACTCAGCCTTCAAACCAGCATAAGCCACGCTGGACAAATAGCACCTAACATGTTCCTGCTGTAGTGTTCAACCAGGCTCTGTCCTGATGGTGATTACCAGGCAAATGTCTGCTCTGCACAAAACTTTAGCCCCTGCACTGCTCTGACGTAGAGTTTTACTATGTTTTATAGGAGGGTGGTGTACCTATGCCATTTTGGAAACATCACGGTCCTCTTAGACTTGTAGCTGTGCGTTATATTGTAAAATACATGCCCTAAAACTAGTGCCAGTACAGTGAACTCTCCTCGAAGAATGTTTTTGGGGTGGACATATAATTTGAACTGATAACCATGGATGGTTGTGATGATTAAAATATCCCTGAAGGTTAGAATCTGTCTTATTGATTATACTGGGCAGCATTTCTGGGTGCTGATGCCAGCTCAAATGGCATTTGGACTGAAATGATTCTTCTCTTAATGTTTTGTAAGTGGAGCTTTTTAGAAAAGTGGTGGTTACGTGGGTTGCTGGGCTTTGGTTGTTTTTCTTTGATAGGAGTGGGTTTGTTTTCTCTCTGCTTTGCATCATGTCTGGAATTCAAACTAGAACATATTGATCAAGTATGACTTTTATTGACTTCCAAGCAAAGAAGGAAAAGCTCCTGAATTTTGAGTGTGGTGGGTTTGCTTGGGATGTTGAGGGGTTTTTAACCTGAAACACCAACTTCTCTTATCTATTTCCCTTATCTGATTTAGGAAGGGAGTACTTTACCCTCAAGCACAAATATATATATACCTTAAGTCCTCCAGGTCCTAAAGGTTTTTGCCTGGTCCTTTTTCTCTTTGCTGTTGCCTAAGGAAATGAAGTGATTTGGCTGGCTCAGCCATTTCTTGTTTTTAGTATTTCCACAGCTGCTGGCTGACTACCTCAGGTTTTTAAGGTTAATTTGACTTCACTCTTCAAGACAACTGGCAGGGATGTGGGAAGGGTGTGGGATGTGGCACACAGTCTGCCAGCTTTCTTAACTTCTTAAATTTTTAAAGCTGCAATAACAAACCCCAGCATAATCTTGAAGGTCTTACTGACACCTTCCCTCTGCTGTAGTCCAGAAAAGTTCTGGGGGCCTATGGGAATGAAATGATTCACAGAGATTTGTATTAATCCATGAGAATAACGCTGATTTAAAGAACTCC
Organism: Scolopax mira; assembly: GCA_004320125.1. Taxonomy (NCBI): domain Eukaryota; kingdom Metazoa; phylum Chordata; class Aves; order Charadriiformes; family Scolopacidae; genus Scolopax; species Scolopax mira. Next base: position 1,612 of record BJBW01015283.1, read on the forward strand.
ATTTTATTTTAATGTTGCTCTGTGTTTCTGAGAAAATTCTCTGTGTTACCATAGAATATCATTCCATTATACCCAGTGTCTCTTGCTGTGGCATTGCATTTTGGAGGCCTGCTCCAGTTTGTAGAAGAAAATAAAACTGGGATGCACAGCTGGTGAAAATCTGCCCGGTGGCTGAAACTCTGAAGTGTGGTTGTCGTTGCCTTATGCAGAATGGTAAGTATTAGTAGCAGCCAAGTGCAGAATTATTACTTATCTGCCTTTGGTTTAACCCAATAAGAGATTGAGTAGGGGAGGTTCATGGGTTTAAGGGTGATGATTAACTGATGACTGTAATTATTCAGCTTGACCCTCCCTGTTACAGTTAGCCATTTAGTTTTTCCTATAAATCAGTTGAAAGCATATTTTTTTAGAGAGAAACACAGTCTTCAAGACTCCATGTGATGGTGAGTCCACCACCTGGCAACCTGTTCCAGTGTTTAATTACCCACACTGCTAGAAAATTGAGTCTTAATTCACAGTAATTTATTTATTCTAGATAATAAAGCCTTTGGGGCTGTCTGCACTTTTAGTAAGTGTTTTTACAGTGCCTAGCACAAAAGGATCTCTGACTCCTGATGGGAGCCTAGGTGCCACCAGAATGCGCAAATAGCTTGTTAACTGGGAAAAGTAGAATGTGTTTCTCTTTACTCAGATAGTCTAAAAGAATATAAAATTAAGAAGTTAAGTTCCTTGGTGCACTGACTTCTTTTTCTTCCATTGTGTTTCACCTCCTAATCTTATTGGCTATATGGTAATATTTGCAGTAAGGGAATGAACATTGTTTTTTGCTTCTGTTGGTTTCTGGAGCTGGCACTAAAAATGTTCCCTTTTTCAATTTGTCAGCTGCATTGACAAATTACCCTCTGGCAAAGAATACAACAGGGTAATCTTGGAGCGTAACTTTTCTGTCAGTCTGTCTTCCTTAATTTCTGCCATGGGTATTGCTGGGAAACTTGGAGATACTGCTATGTATTTTTGTAAATGTGCTAATAAGAATGTTGACCCTTGCATAGAAAAAGTGTTTTAGAATAAATGTCCAGTAAAGGAGTAGTTAAAGTCTAGAGGAAGTGAGCAACAGGACTACACGTTTGCCTGATTTGGGGCTGCTGAAATAAGTTGGGACTAAAAAGTTGGTAGGTTTTTTGAATTGGCTGCCAGTGGCTCCAACAGGCTCTTGGAAAGCCAAGGATTAGTCAGATGGAGGAATGTCTTGGCCAAAACTTTCTTTTCTCTGGCTAAAGCCTCTCCCTTGGCAGCACCGCATTGTATTCTTATAAAAGCTGCTGTGGAAGCTTGAGGTCAATGCAAGATTTCTTTATGAGTGTTGCATCCTCCTGGGACCACTTAAAGTAGATGGAGAGCTCCTTTCTGCTCTGGAATGTAATAGTGAATATGGGCCATTTCTAGGACATTTTGTTTGTCTTATGAACCTGCTTCTCCAGATTCCCCTTTTGTTTATCCAATCAGTACAAATGACTTCTTGACAAGGTTCCCAATTCTTGACAAGGTAGGTGGTTTTGTCTGTCACGCATTATAGCAAAGGACTGATGGCTCCAAACAATAGACATGTTGTTCCCATCTCAAGATGTCAAGTGCAAGCGTCTTTCAGCTGTGATTACTGGCATGCCGTCTTTGGTTCCATCTGAGATCTCTTAATCTTTCCTATGTTAGGAGGACAGCTCACAACAAAACATTACCTAGCAACAAAAATACCTCAGGTCGGTTCAGGGAAAGCAACAGAAGAGTTGTTATTAATCATGCTGAGATGATGCATTGTGGTTTTAGAAATTGGAAAGGAAAGGCCAGATTAAATATTGACATTTACTATATTCCAACTGTGTTAGCTTTCACTTTGGCTGACATGAAAATGTATATTCAGTGAAAATGGGAAATAAACCCCGTTATCTGTGTTCTCCTGGCTATCCCAAAGTGAAGGAAAACCCCCCACAATAGTGATATGTTATCTGGGCATGATGCTGTTGTAGTCTTCCAAATCTGAGAGGCTGAAGGGACTTCAGTTCTAATCCTAAAGGCTACTGGAGTTTGAGTGTCAAGATTACAGGGTAGACTGTCTTCAATGAAAATGGTGTTATTTTAAATGAAAACTTTAATAAGCTCACTGTGTTAAAAAATGGGTTTAAAAAACAGATATCATAATAGTGAAAGACTTGAGATTTACCAACAGCCTACAATGTGCTATATTTAAGGAGTAAATGCGTTTTGGTGCGTTTCTAGCAGATGAAAGCTTGACTTTGTTTTAGCCATCTCTACTTAACAGCAATGACTTCACAAGGCTCAGTTAGACCTTAGTATAACAGGTCTCCTTGATCTTAATGTTGTTTGCCAAGTTCCACTAAAGGTTCTAGAGAATGGGTGGTATTGTGAGCTGTTACTGAAAATATAAATTGCCTATAACTGTATAGGAAAGAAATGTGGTTAGAAGTAAGGAAGGTAGTGTTGTATGCAGAGGTATTTTGATGTTAAGTCATCTTGTTGTGGAAGGGCTGGAGAACTTTCCACTTGGCTCTTTCTCTTAGAGGTGGTAATTTGGAACTGATATGTGCATTGCAACGTGGGTAGTGTGAGCAAACAGTGTCACGAGTGGGCTCGGGTGGGTGGTTGAAAGCGTAATTCACATTTTTTCTTCATATGATCTTCACTGAGCTGAAATGGTGCCAAATCAATCAGTCTGGTTTTGCTGAAGCCATTATTTCCCTGGTGGTACTGCTTTTCACTGTGGCCATCATTTGCTGCGTGCCTTACCTCCAGGGTGTGAGCAAGGAGGAGCACACAGATCTGTGGAAGGACCACTGAAATTGGAGAAAAGGCTAAAATAATCTAGCATTACTTTCCATCATGCCTCTTAAATTAATTGATTAGCGCAAAGAAAAGAAATTCAAGGCATTACTGTCCCTTTGAAAACTAGAGATCTGTGTTTACAAAAAAATACTATGTGGTTTTTTTAATTGGCTTCAGTAAACAAATGTCTCGTTTTCCTCAGCCTAAGAAATAACTTTAGGCTTGTTACTTCCAACGAGTTAATCTTGGAGAGATTGTTAATCTTTGGAGAGAGCCTGGTTTTACAGCCTATATGTGAAAACTATAAGACTTTAGGCAGAAAAAATGAAAAATTATTCCCTGGAGAGTTAAGATTGCTGGGGGATGATGTAGGCTAGCGTAAAGTTTTGAAGTGATGCATGCAAAGTTCTTGTCAGGGTTTTTGTAAACTGTTGCCGAATCCTTGTAAGTAGTTGAAAAATGCCTTTCCCCCACTAATAGCCATAGTTTGTGGGTAATGGCTTGTCACAAACACTGTTGGTTCATAAAGATTAGCTATGTGAAAATGTCTGCAACGCTTTTTCCTGCTTGTCTGCTACCCAGAGGGTACAACAGAGGAACACAAAAGAAGGGCTGGGATTACATAGCGAGGAAGCAGTCAAGGCATTTTCTTTAAGAAGTAATAAACAGTAATTCTAGAAGTCCTGGAGACATCTGCATGATACAGCCATGTGAAGAAGTCTTTTAGAAATCAGAATCTTGCTCCTGATTTAGAAGTGTCCCAGAGAAATCAATTTACTAGTTTGTCTTCAAGGATATGTGCCAATAGATCAGGTAGTAGGAATTTTACAAAGGGTAGAAAAGCAGTTTGCTTCCTTTTGTAAAACCACAGCATTTAATAAAACATGTGGCTTTACTTGAAGGAAGTAATTAGGGAATATCATGTGTTTGGTATTTGAAATTGCCACAAAGTTAGCTTACAAATTAAGAAACAATTTAAATTTTGGACTTTTTATGCTAACATCAGTGGGAATCAACTGATGTCCTGATGCTCGGAAAAGCAACAGGCCAGTCTTGATATAAGTTTTCTCAATAACCTCTGGACTTTGATGAAGTCTGACCTGCAGTTACTCATGCAAAATTGCTGTTGACGATTGAGTGAGAAGCTAAGCTGTACAGGAGTGTGAATCACAAAGCAGGTGAGGTGTAAGCTTGCTGAGAAACACAGTTTAGAGCTAACTCAATCTTGTCACAAATTTCTGTCAAATTTGGTAAACAATTTTTTACAGAAGTATTTCAGTATTTCAATTTTTAAACTGTCAAAACATTTCATTTCAGAATTTTTTAAATTTTAAATTTCACATATTTTTTACAAGACAAGTTATATTTCAGAAAATTTAAATACTAAATAATAACTTAAAAAAAAAAAGAGCTTTGTTTGTTACCCACTTAATCACTATCCTCAACTGCACAATTTCTGTTTGAGTTGAAGGGAGCTGAATATTCTTTTTAGTCCTGTGGTTATGATGCACAATTAGAACACGGCAAATAAGAAATATTTTAATTACATAGGAACTTTTTTGCTCTCAGGAAAAGATCCATCAACCTGATTTTCAGTGACTGGGATTCAGGAAAGCCATGTTAGAGACTCTTCTATTTACTCCCCTTTATCTTCCTCCTGCATTGCTACTGTAACAGGTTGGGGGAGGAAGGAGGTTTGGCAGCCAGCAGGAATAAGAGCACTTGTCACCACTTGAGGGGATTTGGGAGAATTTCTTCAGCAGATTGGAGGGAAGAGTGAAAAGTTCACATCAGCCTAGAGGTATGTGTGAAATTTGCTGAGTGACTTTTGTGGTAGATGCCCTTAGTACACCCTGTTGTCAAAATCCTCTTGAGTTTGTGGTGGTTTTTTAAAATACATTTTCCTTGTGCCCTCATTGTGTCCACCAGACATCCCTTTCCAGTTATCAAAACCTTTGCTGGGTAGTGGCAAAGTGGCTCAATCCCCTTTCTCCAGCTGTGGAGCGCTGCTGTGATTTCCCCATGTAGTGGCAAAGAAGACTTTTTTTTTTATCTTTCTTTTTTTTTTCCCCTTGCATCCTAAAGGCATGTGTCTGCCACCTCCTCTGATTGTCACAGCTGCTCCAGCGATCACAGAGACCTAACCACGGCTTTTCTGCTCCGGCTGCTTTCACCCACAATATGGCACGTATTTCGTCTCACAGAGAATCTGGCATACCCCCCAGTCTGCTCTCTTTTCTCTGCTTGGCAGGACACCCTGAGGGCAACGCTTTGGAGGGGCAACTTGGCCTATCCCAGTGCAGAGTGTTAACTCTCCACAGAGCTGCTTCATGGCTGAGACACTAATTTTTCAGCCTCTTTCTCCCTTGCTTTTTTTAATCGTACAAAGCTGTTATCATTTTATTAAAAACAAAAAAACAAAGCAAAAAAAACAACAAAAAAACCCCAAACAAACAAAAAAAACACTCCCAGAAACACTCAAAGGAACGCATTCTTCTTGTTGACAAAATTCTGAAAATTTATTGAGAGTCTGGGCATTCTTGGGAAGGCTGAGCGTTGCAACAGAAATCCCTTTGCAATTGTGGCTTCTTTTTATCTTGTCATTGGACTTGGTCTCCAGGGTAGAAACTGAACGTGGCTAAATCTCTGCTAAGAACCTCTTGAGGGAGCTTTCATACAAAAGGAGAGAATGAGTGACTCAGGGCATAAGACAGAGGTATCACCAACCTGTCAGGGTACTGGCACTCAAAAGCAGCTGTCCTTGATTACTGTATGTTGGTGACATCATGGCTTAAAATTGGAATTGCTAAAAATTATTCCAGCATTTTGAAGTGAAATCATCCTTTGTAAAAGATGCTAACTTGAGGAGCCTAGAGATGAGGACCTGTTTTTTTGGCAGTAAATGGAGGCACGTGAAGAAGTGTGTTAGCACTTTGGTATACAGTCAATCTGGTAATGTCCAATACTTGGATGCCATTACTGTTTTGCAGCAGGAAGATCCAGCCTTTCTCTAAACAGACACGTTTTTCTTCTACAAAATATTGAAAAATCGTTTTAATGTGTCATCTGTCAAATCCATGCTGGTCTTTTTTTGCCATGGCACGGCCTCAGTTGAATATGCAATATGAGAACATATTCCTATCAGGAAAAGCTGTGTGCGGAGCACATCCATTGCCTTTGTCTTGTCAGCCTGAGTAGCTGAGGCTTGCTGGGCAAAGAGTCTCATTTCTTGATCCAAATAACACCAGGCTTAGACATTTCCTGTTAGCTAGGCTTTTCCTCATAGTGAGGGGAGATTTTTTTCCTTCCAAATTGGATTTCTGTGACTGCCCATCCCTAATGCTGAAAATGGGCTTCTTTCTTCATGCTCTGGCTTGTAGTCAGCTTGGGAATAGTCACCATGTTCTTGCCAAACAGAGTCACGTTCCTTTCTAGTTCTGACAAAGTTCTCTGGATCATTTTTTGTCTCACATTTGTCAGATATCACTGGTATTCAGTGCACATGAGAGAAAAGAAGGCACACATCACTTCAGGTGGACAATTTACATAAATTTTCTCAATTTCAAGTTCTACTTGCTGTTTGCCGTAGAGAGCTGTCTCGGAGAAACTGTGACACCCTCTGCCTCTCCTCTTCATGCAGATTTTCGGTCTTTTTAACATAAAATGTTCCTTTCGTGTTTTTGAATTCTTCATAGTGATGAACCAGAAACAAATTTGTGATGTAATTGTGATGCCTGAGCAGTTTCTTCGGGAGAGACTACAAAGAACTTGATTGAAATACGTGTATGTTGTATAAGTGTGTGAGTCTGTATTATGTCTGCCCTGAATTGGTTGAACCCCAAGGAAGCTAGTATACTATTTTCGTGTGGTAGACCATACATTTTAAACACTAAATCCGATGCAAGGTGTGGTTATGGTGGAACCAAATGGAATAGCACAGTCTGAAAAGACAACATGTCCTGAAGCACGAAGGAAATAAATTAAGAGCTGGAGTGCAGTCTTCAGTGTGAAGATGCTGATCACCAGTGGTAACACTTCAAACTGAAATACTCATCTATGTACTAGTATCAAAGGAAAAAGAATGAACTGAAACATATCCTTGTCCTCTTTGATGCTGTATGATTTAAAATATGTGCTGACATTCAAAAGACAAGGAAAAAAGTGTTTTTAATGCAAGAGATTTGCTAGCAGTTTTAAAAGATTTTGTTCAGTTTTACTACTGAGAAGATTGTTTTAAGCACCTTAAACTTTTGAACAGAAGAAAATGACCATATTTGGTTTTACCCAACTTCATACAATCGTGGGCAACAACCAAATATAAATTAGTATTTTGAAAGGTGGGATGCAGACATCTGCATGTCGGACCTGAACTGATGAGTTGCAAACTGGTTCTGACTGGGAAATAAGTTGTGATGGGAGCCTGTCCTGCAACCAGGGCTGACAGACCCCCCGAGAGGAGAGGGATGTCCAGCCCAAGCTCCCTATGGTCACAGTCTTTCCAGACTGGAGTGAGTTTGCATACAACTGCCTTAGCATGTGGTAGCTTCAAAAGAGCGTTTGTACCCATTATGCTGAGAAGTCTGAAGATTTACAGAAATTAATATGGATAATGTTTATGTGGTTGGAATCCGCTTCTCTGGAGAGACCTCATGAGAAAGAAGGAAAATACCAGTTTGTATTTATATCTGAGGTTTTTAGAATTGAATTAAAGCAACATTATGATTTTGAATATTTTTATATTTGCCAAAACCAGATTTTTGTCTTTGTTTCTAAGCAAATATAAGCCTACAACGAGCACTGTTGTATCCTCAGGATATTGTTTTCAAGTAGACTGTAGAGCTTCAAAGCAAATCATCCAGAAAATGAAAATGCAGTATATTAGGCAGACTTTGGGGGAATTTATATATTTTTTTAAGACACAGGTAATTGGTTTAATTCTGATAGAGAAATAAGAGAATGATTAAGGCTGAGAATGAGTCTCTTTGGGGAAATTCTTGTTTGCAACACAATTCTCAGGCCATAAGTCCATGCTCTCCTTTGTCATTAAACCTTTCTCCTCCCAACTCTTCCCATTTTGGAGCCACAGAGAGTTAGCTCATGGTGGTGCTCCTGCAGGATTGTTCCACTTCCGTCTTCCTGCTGTTTGCAGGCTCTTGGGCTCCTGACTTAATTTAAATATCACTTAAGTTTTAGAGCTCTGGCTGTGTTGGTGGAGCTCTGAGATGGACAGACAGACTTACACTGCTTGGGAAGAGAGCAAAGAGGGTGAAAAGACCCCTCTGCATATTTGCTTGGCAGCGTTTTATGAGTTTTGTTTGATATTTAGGGGGTTTTGTTCGTTTTTGACAGTTTAATGGAAGAGATGGCTCTACTAATACGCAGGTAAAGCAGTGCCTGATAAGAAGCACTTGTGGATGACCACAGTATTGCAGTACTGAATGCAAGGTGGGTTTTGTGGTACAATAAGGAGTGGAAGAAGTATACCGTGAGTGGAAAAGGGGATCTAATACTACATAAGTGGAGGGGAGAAGATAAGTGACCAGACAAATGCCCGGTCCTTCAGTAAAGAAGATGAAAGGACAAAGTGGAGGCAGAGCTGAGTGTGGAGAGGAGCGGGAGGGGGGAGAGCAGTGCTGCAGCGCGGAGGCAGCCTCACCTGGAGCCCTGTACCCTCTCCATCCTCAGCGTTAAGCAGGTAAACTCATGCATATTCATAGCGATAGAAATAATAACAATAATGAAAATTGGTAGCAAAATCAAATTAATGTGGTCCCCTGCAGGAGAAATATTTACCCGATGTGTCCTGCCAGTTACAGAGATTGGCATTAAACCTAGACATTACCTCATCTTCCTGGGCAGACAGCCTATTTCTATGCTAAGCAAGTCTGCAGGAGTGAACAACTGAATACCTGCCTGATTAGCTGTGCAGCAGCAGATCCTGGTTAGAAGCGATTTCCCTTAGCGCTTTCTCTCTCTTTTGCTTGCCCGCTTGCTCTCTGCAAGGTTTGTCACCACGCATTATCAAGCTCTGGTTTTCATCTTGAAGGGCACGTTGCAGGGGAGATCGGCCAGCCAGGTGGGCCAGTATAAATGCTGAACCAAATCAGAAAGGTCAAGAAGAACAGAAGGAAAAAAAGTAAAGTGTGTCTATATGTGTGTGTATCTCTCTCTCCTCGTCCCTGCATGTGTCAGTGCCAGCTAGGTGAAACGGGATTAATGAGGAAGGGAGAGATAAGTGCTAAGAGGATTGTGCTATAAAAGGAGATTTTGGGTTTTGAGACTAGATGAGGGTTTCTTTATGAAAACTTTAATTGGCTACCTTAGATCATTTATTTAGCTTTGTTCCTGGGTGGCAAATCATAAGTGTCCTGCTGGGCGTAAAATCATAGCGTAATTATGATAGTTGGCCTGTGTAGAGTGTCTTCTATCACAGACTCCCAGCATGCTGTATATTCCTTAAAAAATTAAGCCTTGTAATGTATTTCAGACAAGTAGTCTGACAAGTAGTCATAAAAATAGTAATAGGAAAAGAAAAAAGTGGAGGGGGAAAAATATCCAACAACAACAACAGTTGATTTTGTTGCAGCACGTTTAAAAGAGCATGATACTATCCACCTGCTTGGCTCCTGCTACTCCTTTTTCCATAGCAAGGTTCCAGGAGTGCAGGGCACAGTATCGCTGTTACTGATTTGTTGAAGTCCTCACAGTAATGCCTTTGTGCATTCAAGAGCCGCGGGTGTCCATAGGTCACCCCTCTACCTTTGTCTTGGCATGCCAGTATTTTCCCATGTATACATCTGTTTCCATTTCATACCTGGGTGAAACTGGCCGCCTCTGTGCTTTTTCTTCATTTGTCTCAATTGCCTATGTTTTCAGGAAGACGTGGAGAAAAGTCGTAGTGAAATTAAGCTTTATGTTCTGTTTTGATGTTCAGAAATATGAACTCAATCTGTACAAGGCTGACATTTATACAGTAGGTTTCTTATCTGTTTTGATCAGTGGATGTATTTCTAAACTGCAGTCAGCTTAACTGTTGAAAACACTGAGGAACTGCCTCATGGAGAAAAGACCTGAATTGATTGGCATCCTCCACCTTCTCCTGTCCTGCCAAAACACGCGTGGCTTCTGCCAGATCTGCTCTTCCAGGTGGCTAAGCTCTGGAAGTAGCTTTTTTCCTCACAGTTACTGGTCCTAATCCTGAGAAAGCGTATTGCTGAAACATGCAACACTCTCCTGGAAATGGGGTGCGGAATAGAGATGTGGAGTTCTGCACCAGTAGACCTACTTAATGGCCCAGGCCCAGTCCTGTTCAACATATTCATTAATGATCTGGACAAGGGGACAGTGTATCCTCAGCAAGTTCTGTGATGATATCAAACTGGGAGGGCTGTCCAACACTCCAGAGGGCTGCGCTGCCATCCAGCATGACCTGGAGAGCTGGAGAGAAGAACCTAATGAGTTTCAAAAAGGGCAAATGTAAGGTCCTGCACCTGGGGAGGAAGAACCCCAGGCACCAATACAGATTAGGGGTGGATCTTCTGGGAAGTACTTATGAAGAAAAGGATCTGGGAGTCCTGATGGATGGCAGGGTCTCCATGCGCCAGCAATGTGCCCTTGTTGCCAAGAGGGCC
>BJBW01015285.1:0-12037 GCA_004320125.1 Scolopax mira
CCCTATCCTCATGTGAATCAACACTCCTGCTTAACTTGGTGTCATCTGTGAACTTGCTGATGATACACCCTATGTCCTTATCTAGATCATCAATAAAGATATTTAACAGAAATGGTCTCAACTCTGAGCCCTGAGGCACACCAATTGTGAGGGGCCGCCAGCTGGATTTAAATCCATTGAGCACCACTCTTTGGGACCTTCCAGCCAGCCAGTGCTTGATCCAGCAGATCATATGCTCATCCAGGTACAAAACATGAATTCTTTTGCTCATAATGTTTTATTTCTTCATATAAATTTTGTGGTGCAATGTGTTAAGTTCAGAATGTGTCTACGTCCACAAGGCAAGAGAAGCCTTTGAAGTAAAACATTTTTAAGCATATTTCTTTACGAACAGAGTTCTTGTGGGTAGCATCATCTTCTCTCATGTAAAAACAGGAAGCTTGCAAGATGAACAGATGTTCCAAAAATTACTCCAGACTAGAATATAACAAAGTATACACTAGTGTCCCGTCAAATGTGTTAGTTTTGTACTAAAGTAGGAAGACTTGGAGTGGCATCAGAGTACAGAAATAAATAAGAAATAAGGCAAACACAATATGTAGTTAGCTTTTGGAAAACAGATTTTAACTGGAACCTCTTGAGAGCAGAATTTATAGGAAGTCACATATAATCATAGGAATTAGCATGGTATGAGACATATAGAATTAATGAAGCACAGAATTAACATACAGAGCTCAGGGAAGCTGCACCAGCAGCAAAGTACAGCGTGATAAGGAAAACTCCCTGTATGTAAGAGAATGAGAGGAATGCTTCTTATGACAGTTTCAGAAGACAGAAAACAACTGGCAAGGAAGAAAACAGGATTCAGAGCTTTGTCCCAAAAGCTGTCTGAAGTCACTGGTATTGTTTTGCCCAGCATTTTGAGACCTTCTTCAGAGCTCCCTATCTCTAAATTGAAGCCACTGGCAGCAAGGGGAGATTGTTTCCCCCGATAGGATTGACATTATGGAAGTTGTACTAAGGGAGCTATTTCCAGTATAAATAGAGCATTCTTGCTCTTTCATATAGGAGACAGAAGAGCTATCACTTGCAGCACTGTGTGCAATTCTTGTTGCCTCTGTTTGTGAAGATTAAGTGAAAGTGTAACAGAATGATTGAGGAAGCGGGAGCCTAGCTTATAGGGGCAATGAAAGGACCAAGCAAAATAAAAGCCATGTTTAAATGTATGAAAGACAAGCATGGAGCGGGGGGAAATTCTTCTCAGCTGAAAGATAACACTTGTCAAAGGAGAAATAATAGATAACCTCAGCATATACGAATTTATGCTGAAAATTAAAAGCAGCTTTCAAACCCTCAGAGCAATGAGACAGGAAAAAATAGGAGCTGGGAATTTAACTGGCTGCAATATTAATCCTGTTGCAGCACTGCAGAAGGGACCGTTTGATGTACTTGCCTAGAGCAGGAGAGAATCCCTTTCAGCCTGTTTGTTGTTTTCTTGAGAATCTGAACTTGCAGCAGAATATTTCAGCTAAATACTTCGTAAATCAGTGTTTTATCTGAGATGAGAGAGCAAAAAATTACTCTGTCTTCACAAAAGCTGAAATGGATATATTTACATCTTAGTGTGCAGGCTCTAACCACTTTCATGTAAATTGATCAATGCAGTAAATGTAGTTGCACATGTGGCACTAATGAACATGTTTTGCTTGCATGGATTACAAGAACATTCTGTAGCAGATTTTTGAAACATTCAATAGGTGTTTAGAAGTTTAAAGGCTATTTTTAGTAGAATTTGAATTCTAAAATAATAATAAAATATTCTCTCAAGTGTAAACTTTGAGTAAATTCTGTTCTTATAGGTTGCCAACAAAATTTAAGCTTTTAAAATATTTGCGTAATTTCTGTCCACTGACATGTTAATTGAATACCAAGGTTACTAGCATAACTTCTATGTTCTCCGAAGTTGGTAATTCTGCCCAGTATATTTGTGATTTCATTGGGATGTTGTTGATTGCAATGGTTACAAATTAATTTATGCATTGCAATGAATTTTATTCACAGGGAATTGCAATGACAACTGTATTACTGATGCACTGTCTTTCTATAAAGCTTTAAATTCAACCTTTAATAATGTAACCGCATTCTTTAAATAAACAAATGTATTTTCTATTATAGATAAGTGATAGGTATGGGAGAAAAGGAATATTGCTATTCCATATTTGGTTACACAAGCAGAAGGTCAAACCTTCATTATCACCAGGTTCTCTTTGGGAATTTGAGAGAGGCAATGTTACTGGTAAGATAATTAACATTACAAAAAGGTTTATGTATTCTTAAGCTGATTTTTCTTCTATTTATTTCCATATCTGTCACTATGGGAAATGCCTTGTCACGCAGTGTTTTAACATTTTTTTATTATATATATTTTTGTTTTCATAACGAGACTATGATAAGATAAAAATGGAACAATAATCAATTAATTTTTATTCATTTGGACTACAAATGAATAAAATTTTCTGAAAATTGTATAAAAATTTTTAAAACTCATTGCTGAAACTGTTGAAACTCTGTTGAAATTTTGAAAGTCTTAGGAGTATAATGGAAAGAGAAAATTAATTTCTCCCTACAGCAACCTTAATTCTGCATACTTATGGATTTCTCCAGGTGTTGTTTTTCTTGCACAGCTTTATGCCTTTGTTTAATCTGCATTTTTAGCTTGTATTTACATGGCCTTTGTTGTTTAAATGCTCAAGTTAACAAACACCTGACAGCTGTACAGTAGGTATTGCAACCCCCTTCAGTGCCCAGAAACACATCGTATAGTGCACATCCATCAAATTGGCACCTGAAGAACTCTGGGAAGGATTCTGTGTCTTAATGAAACTTTGACAACAGTGGAAGTGCCTTCAGAGATTTGTCCCTGAGTGTAACATGGGAAAAGTTAACAGATTGGTTCCCTTTCTAATTTATCATTTGTCAGGCCTCAGGTATATATATTTTAATCCTGAATTTTTCATTGTCTGATATTCTGGACTTAATTTCCACACTGTGTTATATCAAAACAAGAATAAATCATTATAAGGGAACAGAAATATTTTTTGTGGGAATAATATAGACAAGTGGGTTTTTTTGGTTTTATGCTTTTATTTGTCTGGGGGTTTTTTGTTTGCTTTTGTGTTGGTTTGTTTTTTTTTAATTCAGGCACATATGGATATTTAATTTCATATGCTTTTTAGTTTTCTAAGTAAATAGACTGCATTAAATAAATCACATAAATCAATTGCTAGTTGTTGTTTTTTTTGTTAATATCTGCAATTTCATATTAGTTAAATTATTTACAAAGCTCTTCTTATGGCACTGTATTTCATCATGACACACATTTAAATGGTACAAAAGTTCTGTAAAGGAGTGAAAAAATCTCCAGTCTGGCAAAAAGCCTTGAGAGACCTGAGAGTCTAACCATATTAAATAGTAAAATATCTGTAACCTTTTCTTTTCCTCAAAAAACTGTAGGCAATTTTTAGAAGAAAAGCTAAGAAATATTCTCATTATCACACAATTTTCCAAAGTGTAAGAGTAGAAGTAAAAGAGTAAGATAAATGGTTTTTGTTAATGTTTAGTAGGTTAATGTTTAATAACAATAACAAAGCCAAGATAGCATATTTATTTATTTGCATAAATATTGTCTGTGTTCTTTCATTCTTACTAAGAATTATCTATGTAAGGTTTAGAACTGAACTTAAGGAGAAAAAACCCCAAAAAACCTAACCCAACCCAAACCAAACCAACGAAACAAACCCAGACACTCCATTTCCTTTATTTATACAAGCAAATAAACAAACAGAATTTCAAAAATTCTGTTCTTGCTGTCTTTTCCTATTAGGGTCCTTCAAATGTCTGAAAAGCTAGACAGGTACCTAGTACCTGAAATGAGAGATTAGAGTTTTAATCTCAGGCCTAGGTTTTCTTCATGTTTTGGGTTTGTTTTTTTTTTTTAAATGGTAAAAGATCCATAAGCAAACTCAATAGAATTGAGGGATATGGGTAACTATATAAAACATGGATGACCATTTTCCAGAAATAAAAAATGTAGTTTTGTAAACTCTATTTACTGTGTTTTTAATATTAGTGAACGTTGGAAAAAATGATACTATGAGATACAACATTTTTTTAAAATAATATTTTTTTAAAGTAAATATTATCCAGGTTTTATGCTTTCAAAGTATGGGATATATGGCTACTTCAATGAATCAGCCAGTGCTACAATTCCTCTTAAATCTTGGCATTTTCTCCTTTGTTTTTTCTTCTCACTAACTCATTTTCCATCATTTTCTCCTAGGAATTTTCTCGTTGTTATTCTCATTTCTGCTTTTACTCTCTGTTCACTCTCCTGCACTGCCTCTCATTTTCCTGTTTAGTGGTGTTGTCTATTTTCTCTACGTTTTCTGTTGCTGTTAAGTTTCTCATTCTTTATTTTCCCTTCAGTTCTTGCTTGTATTCCCTTTCACTTCATTCCCACAATTTTTTCAGTTTCTTGTTCTTTTAATTAGTCTATTTTTTCTTCTACTCTTGTCATTTTCTGCATTTATATATACTGCATTTTCCTGCCTTTCCCATATGTGTCCTCTCTATGGAGTCACAGTGAAGGTTTTGTTTTGTTTCCCCTTTGTACTCTGCTTCAGAGTCAGTCACTGTAAACACTGCAGATATCATGAACAGCAATTTCAGAGGCAATCCTACGATCATTTTAGGAGGTAATCCCAGCATGCTGGTTTCCCATGCATAGTTGTGTGTGTCTTCATTCAAGAAACACACATGATTATAGGTCTCTTTCCTAGTGCTGTCCCATTTCTATGGTAACACTGCGTATCTACCGTTTGTGTGTGATGGAGATTCTGGCAAGTGTGCTCCTTTCACAGATCAAAGTACCTGTAAAATAAAGAATGTTTTGAAGCAACCTAACAGCAGTAACTCCTTCTTTCAGTCACTAAACTAAAAGGAATTCAAACAATTTTTGTTTCCCACTCCCCACTTTTTTTTTTCTTTTCTTAACAATCTACTTGAATATGGTCAAAGATCAGAATGAACAAATTTTAGATTCTTTCTTTCTATTTTAAATACTACTTTTGTCCTCAGGAAAGTTCTTGCATGACAGCACTTCTGCTCTGTGCCTACCAGTGAAATTTTTTTTAATATCTGACTAACTAACTGGTAATGTAAGTCTTCCCTCAGGAAGGGGGATATTGATGCTATAAGTAATGCCAGAACTACAATTAAGAGTCTGTGCTCCAGACTCCAAGCCAGATTTTAAAGCGTTTTAAAGGCACAGCCATAAATACAAATATGTCAGAATACTGCACTGAGGAAAGGGAGAAAGTTCTTGGTTTTCTCAAGTTGCAGCAAACTCTTTCATTGGTGCACAGTGTATAAAAAGATTACTTGTTCTGAACTGTTGAGACTGAGCGCAACTTGCTGCAAAAGACATCAAAAGAAAGTAATGAATGTTGGGTAATAAGTGAAAGCTCATCCTTGCTAGGAAGACCTTGGGACAATCGCAATGCCAAGATTTTGTCCGAGGTACACAATAAAATTGGGGACTCTTAGAAAACTACTCTTCCTTTAAAAAAATTAGGGATAGAATACACGCAGGTTTGTGTGATAAGCTTTTCTTGGTACAGATATGATGATTACTATAATTTCACTATGACAATGCCTCAGTGTGTACCACACAGCTATGTGTGTGCTATTGCACTCTGCAGGATCAAAATCCATTAGGCTAACAATTTTTATTTCGGCAGCTACATTTTATAAGTGTTTTTTTCTTAATGTATGTTATGACATCAAAATACTCATAATATAGAAGAATCTCAAGTTAGATGTAAAATTTAGATATCCCATTTGTGATTTAGGAAGAATGTAGGTACGTGACTCTCAAATACAGTGCTGGAGAGGCTTACACGGGGGGGAAAGGTCCTGATTTTCTCACTGTTCCTCACTCTCTTTTAATGATAGGCTATGTAGTATCAAAAGACATTCTGATGCTAAATGCATAGGGCAGCCCAGGGGACCAGTGTCTCCTAAGTCACACAGAAGCATAATGACTCTCTTTGGCCCAATTAGCCTTCATTGCTTCATCTTAAGAAAGAACTTTAATGGGAAAGGAGGAAACACCTCCCTTCTAGATTACCCTTTAAATTTTGGATGAGGTGCCACCTGTGGGAGCTAGGGAGTCCCTGCAGTCTGAGGAGTATAACAAGCCTGGCTTTTTCATTTCCTGCAGTAAAAAGAAAAGAAATCAAAACCCCCAGCTATTCCATGAACTTATGCTTCTAGTGGCTGGATTGTTAGGCTTGGTTATTATGATACACTGATATTTTTGATACCAAAGATGAATAAGTCCTTGCATAACATTTTTGTGTGTGTGAAGTGCTCTGATGCACCCAAGAGGTGGTTCCGTGAGAAGACTCAGCTTCTGAGGAGCTGTTGCATTTCTGGATTTGGCTTGGCAGCAACAAACAGTGGAATGTTTAGGTTGAGGTGGTGCAGGGAATGTCACCCCATGCTGGGAGTGACCACTTAGTTTTAGGTAGTTTCTATGCTTGATAAACAGTGATTTCAGTGTCTAAATTGTTAACTTGATGCCTGAAGTCTTCCTCACATGCTTTTTGGTTGCTGGTGCTGTTTGATTCTAGGACTCTTGTAGATTGGACACCTCATTAACTTACATGAATAAATGATAAAATCACAAGAAAAAAAAAAGTTTAAAAAAAGGGGTTTTACCAAAATGAATAGTGTCAAAAATTTAGTTTAGTTTTGAATATGTTATAAACAGATATCATAAAGTTATAATGTCTTTGATTATTTTTTTCCCTTCACATTTATCTTCATCAAGATCATTAGAAATACTTAAACTGATGATGTGGCCTAGGAAAGGACCTAAGAAAAATATACTAAAATGTAGGTTCAAATGCTACTAATTTTAGATTTTCACCTGATAATCCTCCAGGATCTTAGAACCTGATGTAACTGCTCTGCATCAGGGGGTACAATATCTGCAGGGTCTTTCTATGAAGTAGCTTTCTTCAAATTCAGTAGAGACATGTTCACGTGGCCTTCTCCCTGCCTGGGTAGGTGCTGGTTGCTTCTGTACAGAAAAGCTGAGGAAGGCAACCAGGGAAATAAAAAGTAAACATTAGAAAAACAAACTCACAATTTATGTTGTCATTATCTCCAATATTTATTTGTGTCCCAAAAAAGAGGACAGGAAATACTACAGAATATTTTGCAACTGAACTAGACAGAAAACTGTAGAAGGAAACAACAGTGTTATCTTTTACTCTTCATTTTACTAGTTATTGATACTACCATACTTACTAGTAAAATTCTGGAAAACATAAGGACTTTTAAAACTAAGACATTTTGAGAAAAATGTTTCTCCTACCTTACAAAGCAATACTGATATTAAGTATTTGGGCAGAAAGTCAAATTTCCATATAAGGTAGTAGATGTTCCATATAAGTAGAATGAGCAGGATGTCCTCATATTGACTTTTTTTCCACATACCCTTTTTTTTTAAAAAAATATTCTATTGAAAAAATCAGTGTTATTTGAGTCATATTAATTTTAGAGATGCTGATAATCTGGTTCTTGTATTTTTTTTCTCCATTGTCCTATATTCTTTTTTTTTAAATTATTTTTAAGTTACTCTTGTTTTATTTTCTCTTTCTTATTCTTTCTTTATACCTTTATTTTATCTCTGCCTCCTATAACCTCCCCATCTAAAATTTTTGGCTAGTCTTCCTGGTAAGACAGAGAAGCACTTTTTTCTTTTTTTAAACTGAGTGGAATATTTTTGCATGATGGTAGATAAATTAAAGAGTTGATATCTGTTTATAACATAATGTAATATTCTATTACATTCGAACAGCTGTGCTATAACCTTCCACATGTCCTACTCACAGTGTAGGTCTAAAATTAACAGGATCCTCTAAGTAAAAGCTAAATGAAGGACTGTTTTTCACAGGTACTCAGGCTAACCTACAGGTAATAGATATTGAATTGTGCCAGACTGTAGTCTCTTAAGAAACAAGGATTAAAAGTCAAACAATTCAGTAGAGTGTACCAGAATACTCATGAGAGTCTATTCAATATCCACAGAGATATCAAATAAAGCAACAGTAATGAAAATGGAGCTATATATGGAACTTTTGATGACAGAATTAATGAATAACTGAGATTTACTGCCTTCTATTGCATTATTCAGGTTAGCATAGAGGAACTACTGAACGATATTGATTTGTGAGAAAGGTTTACCACTACAATTAATGTATTTGTGACTATATCCAAATTCCCTGTGTATTAGCTGCACTGGCACTGTGCAGATGGCAGAATAATTGTGTAGTGCACTGAAGCATATTTCAGCTGAAGCAGCAACACACTCAGGTGACTGGAATACAACAGCATTTCTACTTAAAGTGAAGAAATAGTTAGCTTCATCAAATTCTTGTGTGATCCCTACACTAGCCCTGTGCTGTCTGAACTGAGAGATCACCCAGTGTGTCATTAGGTATGTGTCTATTCAGGTGGGCTGATTTGGGTTAAAATAGTTATAAGGACCAGATCAGCTTGGATTAAACTATGCAGTAAGTGTGGTAAGTGGATTTCATCCAATGTGAAAGCATCAATCACAACAGAAAATGGTGATTCTACGCATATTTACTAGTCAAAGGTAAGGAATTAATCTTAACCTATGTTATGACCTTAATCAAAGCAAGCACCTGTGAGACATATGCCACACAACTGAAATTTGAACAATTATAGATGTCTTATCTCATCTATCAGATCTGCTGGGAAAATTTCCACAAATCATTTGCTGCTGCAAGTGATAAATTGACATTTTTTCTAAGTACCATTTCCTTGCATATGTGTTTTGATATACCCGAAAAATTGAGGCACAATGTCTTGCTGAGGTAAACTCAGTGAAGTCACTGGCATTTCCTCAAGCTATATGTTAATCTAGTGTTTCGTGCAGTAGGAGGGCTCGTCAGTTTGAAGCTAGATGATCACAGCCCATATTCTTAACATAGGTTTTATATTAGCATAATGCCATTTATAGCATATATCAATGTTATAACATATATCATATGATATATGCCATATATCAAATAATGGGTTCATTCATATTAGAATAAAATTTTTGTCCTCTAGAAGTCAAGACGGACTTTATCATAGAATCTGAAAGGGCCAGGATTTCATAAAGTGTGAGGAAATGTACAATAACAATTAGTGTTAATCTTCAACATGAACCTCAGAAAATAATGATGCTCCTTCTTTATTTTTCTGTTTTCTGTTGCAGATTGAATTATATTTTCTTTTACCTCCAAGTATCAATTATAACTTCTTTTAGAAGGTAAAACACACAAATCCCTTATGAAGGAAAAATTTACAGGACAAATTTGTTCTGCTATTATTGTCTGCCTAGTTTTCACACAGTTCTGATAAACAAAACCCTAGTGGTACTGGGGAGGAGTTGTTTCCTTGTGCATTAGCAAATATTTCTGTATAGTATTCTGTATTATTGAATGCAAAGAAATGATTAATCAATGAATCATACAGTAAATAAATTAGGTGGTATTCTGGCTCTTATGCCACGGGCATTGTTGCACACAAAGAGCAGGATCCTTCTTCCAGAAGGGATATGGAATTGTACAAGCTCATCTCAATTCAGCCCCAGGCACCTACACTCCCCACTGGCAGTTGAGTATTTAATTTCTCGGAGCATTTCTATTATTAATTTGGCTAACAGAAACAATCATCATAAAATTATTGTCTGCTCTCATAATCAGCATTGCATTATTAAAATCTATAAAATCAATCAGATTGACGCTGATTTGTAGTAGGTGAAAATTTAGTAGACAGAATAAAGGAAATATGTTTATTTCAGGGCATGCATATGATGACTTTCTCTACTTGGAGGTACGTATTTAATAGAAAAGATTATAACCCGTTACAGTCTTGCTATAAGCTTTGTATGATCATGCTGCAGAAAAGGAATATTCTGTTACATGAGGCTATAAAACTTGTTGCTTAAATCAGTTATAAAATGAGGAGGGATTTTTTTTAATGATAAGAAAACATGGATTAAAATCTCTGGGGATATACAACAGAATCTACAACAGCAGCCCCCCCTTTAAGCCATCTAAGAAAGCCTATTAGGCAGATGGTATCACACATGAAAAAAGTGATCAAGCTGTGAGCAAGAGAGCCAGATCTACTTAGTGTGATAATTAGAAAAGAAAGAGCCCCAAAGGAAGTGCAGAATAGTAAAATATAAAATCACAGCTGGAAAGAGTGGTGGAGATTTTATTTTGGACCCAGGAATAGGTCTCATCAAGAAAATAAGAAGGAAGGAGTATAAAATTGGAGGGAAGAATTTGTGGAGAATGTACCCAAGACAAATTTAACTCAGTTCATAATCATAGTGTAAAGGGGTTCCATAGATACAAATTTACCAGTCTTAGTACTCAAAAGGTAGACACTAAGTTAGATCCATGCTGTTACAGAATAACTGTATTTCAGGGTACCACATCTTTCAAAAAAATTTAAAAATCTTCTTATCTTTATAAGTTGCTGTATAAGAAATAGAAAAAAACCCATGAAAGTTTTATTTTTCCCTCTTCTCACTGCCTCAAGTTATCTTTTCAATTACTACAAAGAAGGAATTTTCTTCTTTCTGTGGTAAAACATTCTCTTATTTTCCTTCCTGTTGCAGAGGATTTTAAAATTCGTAAGTATCCAAAATACCACTTCTCTATTTAACAGGTATCAAAAGCAAGTGCTAGACTGCAGTGCACAAGGCAACTTCAACAAAATGTATACAGGGATCAGCTCCCCCAGAGCCTAAGGCATATGGACCCATGCAGGCATTTTCTTCCTTTGAACTTTTCTGTAGAAGATTAAAATAACAAGCACCCTGCCTCCTCTGCATTTTGTCAGTAAGTTAGGCTTTCATTATAATTTAAAATATTATTTTAAGTCTCTAGAGAGCTTAATTTTTAAAAATTGATAGTTGGGTCGACGTTTAGCTTCACTAAAATTTATGTTCAAATTAATCTTATTTTAAAATTGCACTTCCAGACAATCCTGGCTCCAACCTTTAAACAACTGAGTAGCCCTACTGACTCAACTTTGCAACATACTGCTTATGAAACTTGTGTAGCTCAAGAGTGAACATTCATGGTAATTAAGAAAATCTATCTTTGCACTCCTTTTCAGCTCTAAACAAACTCAATACTAATGTTTCCATTTCTTTTGGGAAGAAAGAACCAGACTTTTTTTGATGATGCTGAATTTAGGATGGAGACATTCCTGGGTCAGTGAAGACACACCTGGGCTGGTGTGAACCAGTTCACACCAGTTCAGGTCTATATTTTAATGGTTAGAGAATAGCATCACTGGCTTCCAAGGTTACTGGAGAAAAACTTGTAGTGGACAATGATGATTCTTTCTGATGGGAATTCCTTTCATTCACTTTAAGTTTTTTTTCTCTAATTGAGAAGACGTGTTCATTCATAAAAGACAGTAACACCTCAACCTCTTTGCATGGTGTATTTTGACTTTATTTAATATTTTTGTGGAAAAAGATAGAAGCGGGTATAATGAATGAAGGCTAATTATCTGTTGTATAAAAGGACAGTTGCTATCAGTTTTAAATTCTTCCCTCTGGATTAATTTAATTTACTGTTCCTTCTTTGGATATTAACAGAAGATGTGAATAGTGTTTTTGTATTTGTCTTGGCACCATATTGTATGAGTACTTTTAGTATTATTTCTTACTTAACCCTTCTTATATGAGCTTGTTTTGTTTTATATTTTATTTTATTTTGCAAGGCTTTTTTCATATATGCTTTTGTTTCCTTCATCTTTGAATGTCCTGTCTTTGAAAGTTGTGTTTCTGTTTTATCTCATTATTGTTTCACTGAATTTCACTGAATTTCACTGAAAAAGTTCAGTGAAATTCCTATGACCCAGGTTATTT
>BJBW01015288.1:0-33630 GCA_004320125.1 Scolopax mira
CGAGGGGCAACAGGCTCAAGCTGGAACATAGGAAGTTCCACTCAAATATGAGAAAAAACTGCTTCACAGTGAGGGTGATGGAGCCCTGGAACAGGCTGCCCAGGGAGGTCGTGGAGTCCCCTTCTCTGGAGGTTTCAAGACCCGCCTGGATGCTGTCCTGAGTGAGATAATCTAGCTCTGGGCAATCCTGCTTCAGCAGGGGAGTTGGACTAGATGATCTCTACGGTCCCTTCCAACTCTAAAAATTCAGTGAAATTCAGTGAATTCAGGTAAATCAGATTTTGAATATAGTCTGATACTTAGCTGCATACTGGCACTTATTTAAAGAAATTTATAAGTCTTTTTGTAGTAATCTTAAGTGCCAAGGCCAGACTCATAAGGAGAGAGTTTTGCCAGCTGAAGTATTGGATTTAATGACTGACTTCAGAGATCCTTTTTTTTTTTTCTTTATTACAGTTATGGACTTTTCTGATGCTTTGATTCCTTGAAAATTTTAGCCTGGATGCTGAGACTTAAATAAAAGAAGTGTTGTGTCACACTGTCAGGGAGTTCTTGGTGAAGTTTTTTAGTGTTCAGTTCAGCTTTCTCAGAATGATTCTACAAGAGGCCAATTCCATTTGATGGAAGGTGTAATTTTTTTGTTTGTATTTGAGGGAAAATTCTTCTTACATAGGTGGTTTTTTTTTGGTGTAGAGTCTATATCATGAAATGTGGAATAAATTTGGGAGCTCAAGGGAGTGAAAAGACCCATTGCTATCATGATTACCTCTAATTCATGACAACAGCATTCTTGGTGTTTGGGGATACTAATAGGCATTATGGACGTTTTGGGGATACCAATAGGCATTATGGCCATAAAAAATGGGGTTTGAGTGTCTTTTAAGTGAGTAAAACTATTGAAATAGTTTTGGAATGCAAAAATGATTTTGCATAATATTGGTGTGCTGAGAGTTTGGGATCAGGCCATAACCTTGAATTGTCTTGTATCTCCTACACGGAAAGTTCCTGTCAAGTATGCTTTCAGATGCTGACAGTCATTTGACTTGGGGTGTGAAAAGTCAGTGCTAAGCTACCCAAAAATATTAAATATTTCATGTTCGGATAAATGTGCTATGGAAAACCAGCAAAATATCATAAAGTCTATTCCATGTGGAACTAGTTTGTGGAAAGTCTTTCTTGCACATCATTGAAAAATGAACTGCGTCTTTCTCGTGATCTGAGACTTGTAAAACTAATTCTGAGTATAAATGAATTTTTAGCATAAGCTTTACACTTTATTGATAGTCCTCAAATTGAATATGAAGTATCCATGGTGCTTTAGACTACGTCACTAGCTTTCTCTGTTTCTTACTGGTTCATTATTACTTCGTACTGTCATTGTGCCCAGTTATAAATAGATTTATTTTTTTAAATATTAATTGGCATGAGACAGTAACAAATAAAAGCAAAGATTTTAAAAAAGTATTACAATATCTAGCATATGTTACATATTTTTCTTATCATTAAATAAATGACAGTCTGTAACATCTGTAGACATGGGACAGCTGTTTCTATAACTGAATGATTAAATGCTTCAGATTTTGCAGTGAATAAGAACTAGTTTATAGATTTGCCATACTTGTGCACCTCTGTTTGAAACAAATGCTTGTAGAAAAATTGGCAATTTTTTTAAAAAAAGAACATTACTTCATTTCCACAGAGATCATCTAATGTGGAAAAAATGACTGACAAATTAATTCTGGGTTAAAGTGCATAAATTTTTTTTTACCTGGCAACCAGGTACAAACATGAAACTTTATATATTGCTTCCATGCTTTCTGTGTATTCAGAACTCTGATGACATTAATTCTGAAGGAAAACTCATTAAAGCATTATCTACTGAGATGGTTGAATTAATTTTTATTTTTTAATCCTTTTCTGAATAATTGTAATGTACCTTGAGACATTTTTCTGCAACAGGTCCTTTGGAAAACAAATACACAAGTATTTAAGAAGAAAAGAAGAGAAATCTTAAATTACATGTCAAAATTTGACATAATATCCTAATTGGGGGAAAGTAGGTAAGTAAAAACTTTTTTTTCTTCACTTGTGCATTTGTAGTATGGCCCCTGCAAGCGAACTGGGGGCAAACTGGTTGAACAGATCTGCAAATGCAAGAGAGGTGTTTTAGACCTCGTGTCTGTTCCAGGTACTCTGGGTTCTCAGGAGCAGCAGGGGTTGTATCTTGGGTCAGCTGCATCTTGGACTGGCAGCTGCTGCTGCATCGTGCAACTGGGAAGGGACTCATTTTGCTGGGCAGAACCGAGAGGGGTGGCAGAGGGTACTGTGAAGTTTTTAGCCTGTCTGGTAAATCCGTGCTCCTACCACAACTATCCTATCTGAGCACAAAGCAGCTTTTAAGTTATACCACATACCCTTTTAGACAGGGAGGGGCCAGCTTGTTCCTAAGCCACAGAGGGGCTTAAGTCCCACGCTCCCAAAATGTACTTTTAGACACCTGACTTCATTTCATTAGGAATCAGGCTGCAGAATGCTTCCTGAATTTGCTTAGGGCCAAAGGGAAGACTGTGGTGGAGCAGGTTTTCCCAAGTGTTAGTGTGATTCCCAAAGGAAGTAACAGCACATATTCAAGACAGATTTTGGTCTCTGTCTGTTTTTAATATCCTGTTCGAATGTTCCTGGGACCTTTGTGTTTAGAGTAGGGAGGAGGATAGATAGATTCACTGAAGTATGTCAAAGATATTTTAATTTTCAATAGATAACTTTTTTTCTGTTCTTAGCAATCAGGATAAGAGAATGTTATTTTTTTTTTCTCCCTTTATTTATTTATTTAGTCCTAACACTTTTTATACAAGCCATTTCAGTGGGAGAACATACATACCTCATACATACCACTCTGAAATTATCATCCTGGACGTGGATAGTAGCTTGTAGTTCAGAAAATCAAACGAGTCATGGTCACTGTCACGTGTCAAACTGACACATGGTCAGTGTCACTCCTGTACTTTTAATTTGTTTTAAGTATGCTGGCTTTGAATCCAATGCTCTTGCACTGAAGTAATCTTAAGATTTCTTGTGACAATACCAGTGCTTTTCCTAGCATTGCAGTACATGGCAACCGAAAAGACAATTGCTTTTCCTTGTTTATATTTATATTGATATGATTAAGATGCAGACTTACGCTGTAGAGGAGGGATGCTCCAGAGTGCTTCACTGCATGTTCGTCTTCATTGCTAGGTGAGCAACACCCCATGATGTGCTTTGGAAAGCAAGGCAGCCACATGCACGGGGAGAGAGCATTCCCTTTTCTCCTCTACCTTGGAGGACATTGGAAGGAGAAGGCCTGTTTGATGCCCCGTGGCACAGGCTTCCCCTGTGCTTTAGATTCAACCATGTTTTGTTCCGTTTAGATCAGTGAAGGATTGTTTTCAGTCAAAGCCCATGATATCTGTCTTTGGGGTGGTTCATCCCCTATATGAATGAACTTTAATTTCTGCTTTTTATTGTCTCCCTATCGGTACAGCTTTGTAGTGAATTCAGGGTGTCATTCAGTGGCAGTTTCTGCTTGCACAGTGGAGCCTGAATAGCACAGTGAGCCGGCATACAGAAAGCTGCAAAGGACTGTTGATATGAAATAAAGGTACCTTTTAGTTTTTCTGTCCAGATACAGTAAGAAGTATTTGTGTTACAACAAATTATACATTCCACAGACTGTATGCTCCTGGGATAAATATGTTCGGTTTCATTAATGGGCTTGTGATTTCAAGGTGCCCTCAATTTGCCCTGAATTATTCAAGAATTTAAGACACTGAATATTTTTCAGGTCTCAAGTGTGAAGGAAGATGATCCCTCTTTGCATTCAAAATGGGAAGGCATTATTATAAAGCAGAAATCTTGTATATGTTTTGAGTTAAAGGAGGCTAAAGAATAAGAGCTTTTCCATTAAAGTCTTTCTTAAATATTAGCTGCAGATATACATACTGAGAAAATGTGTTTTCATCATGGGAAAGGGGTAAAAAAGATTTTTAATTGCATGTTAATGGGAATCATCATATTTTACTGTGTGCCAAATGACAAACTCACATAAATTCTAGACAGAATCTATCCTACTGCAGAGAGTACAGTAGAGGTATTGTACAGCAATTTATACTTCAGGATTTAGCTCTGCCCTCAATTCTGTTAGTTACTTGTTAAGCACTGTTTATTGAGGACTTATGGATCACAAGATTTAAGACAACATGCTATAACTATTTTACTATGAGAGAGGGACAGCAATATTTAACGTATCTGAGTATCTTGTAGAAGAAATTGTTATTTTGATGCCACTTAATTTGTGACATCTGATTTAATAATTAATGTGATGATTCAATTCAAGGCAAAACTGTTTCCTCTGGCTAAAATATTTTTTGGGACACATACCTTAATGGAGGGTTAGCATTTTTCCTAGCTTTGAAATAGGTAGAAGATGAAAAAACACTAGTAATTAGACAAGTTACTAATTTGTTGCTTTTCAACCTCTCTTACTAGAAAATATTTCCATAATTGATTAGAGATACTGGACAACTCAATTCTTAAGTGTAATGGAGTGACTATAAAGAGGTTTACTTTTGAATTGATGCAGAAAAAGTGCATTTTAAATTGTTTCATTTTGGGGCACCCAGAAATTAAGATGTTCAGACCTCTAGCTATTTTCGAAAATTTCTGCCCTAATGGCTGTACTGATTTTGTTTCTTTGTGAGGAAAGAACAAGTTGTATTTCAGCCTTTTGGATTTCAGTGGTTTTCTGCAGTTTTGGACTACACCTATAATAGAGATGACCAGAGAATCCACCATGTTTTCAAGCATGGCTTTTGTTGTACTTGAAACAATCTATGTGATTTTAAAGGTTTGCATAATAGTCAGACATCTTAGATTGTTGCATTGTCTACTGAAATACTCCTCATATAATACATGTTGAGTCGGCTCTATGCCTGAAAAGCTTCTCTTGATGTCAGGCTAACATTGAAAATGCACATAACGACGGCAATTTGAGGTGGTTAGGGAAAAAAAAAGAAAAAAAAAAAAATCGTTAGGGAGCAGCAAGGGCTGGCTCCTTCTCGGGGGCTGGGGAGTTTGGAGCTGAGTGTGATCACACAGCCACCAGGGCTGAGACCTCACCAGCCGGGGTCTGTCCCACCACCCTGAACGGAAATTTTTCAGAGCCTTAAGTGCTGAGCAATTGTTGAGCTTTCTGCTACTCTTGAGTTCTGGCTCTTAAGCTTCCCTGGGTCTCGTTTCTTCAGAGCTGCCCCGCTAGCTTTGCTGATGCGTTACATCTACGATTGTTCTCCTAAACTGTGTTGCTGCTTGCTTTTTATAGACATCTTACTTGTGCTGATAGGCCTGGATGTCTTCAAAGGCAAAGCTGTTTTTCAGCTGTTGAATGGGTGAGTTCCAAAGATGCTATCGTTTGTTACTGGGGAGCTGGGAAATAATTAATGATGTTCTGATTTGGTCTGACATCTAGAAAGGTGTTAAGGAGCCATGTGTAGTACTTCTTAAACTTTTGATGGAGAAAACTAGGTTTTTTTGCTGTGCTTTCAGTAGTTAGTGTCACTGCTGGAATATTGCAAACGTTGGTATTAGGTAAATATGCTCAGCCATAAGAAATATCTAGAAATTTGTTGTATGTATTATAAGATATATTAGCTCTGTTACTATCATTTTATGATAATGGTTGAAATACTTGAGAAGGTGTCTTAAAAATTACTATTTTTTACCCCAAATCCAATTTTTCTTTATGCTTTTTCAGAAGGAAGAGGCAGGGGGAGGGGTGGAATATCCTCTAGCCTCATGTGAACTTATTTAATGAAAAAATGCCAGGTTGATGTTCTCCACTTGTATGTTAAGTGGGGCTTGTACATAAGTTCTGAATGTAGAAGTGTTGAAAAGGAGATTGGACTCAGAATGTCATGGTTTCAAACAAAGCCAGAGGTTTTGGTTTTGTTCCTATATTTATGCACACAAATGGGAAACTGCACATATTAGAGAAGCAGAATTTTCTGACAGAGCAGTTTTCATGGGACCATCCACTCTTGGAGACTCAAAAGTGCTGGAGAATTCCAGAGTCCCTGTCAGACCAAACACCGAGGTTTTTTAAGTTCTGATGATTACAGAGCAAAACTCCACTTCTTTTCCTAAGGCATGCTTCTTCACAGAGCCTTCAACCACTCTCATCACCTCTCTAGCCCACTGGCACTTCTACAGAGGAACAGTGATAATCTATGAAAATACAAAGGGGAAGGAGACCTCCCTTGTTCTCCACCTGTTCCAAACTGTGTGGATTAAAAGCCTTGAACAAAAGATGCAGTCAATACATTGCAATGCTTTCCTTCATCTTCCACTTCCCCTTGAGAAGGGGCTCCTTGAGTCTCAGCCATCTGCATCCTCTCAGCCTTCTCTGAACACCCAGTGTTTGGTGCTGTGAGATTCTCTGGGCCCTTTTTCTGTGATGAACACTTAGTTCACATGGCTTTCCTTTTATGTCCCGTGCCTGCACGCTGTTGGGGCAGGGCTGTGGTGGTTTGTATGTCAGTGATACGCAGTCCTTAGGGGAAGGAAGGGCTACAGTAGAAGTCCCCACTCTTTGTGAATTGGAGGAGCTGCCTGGTGATGCCGTTGGCAGGATGCTGCTTCAGCAGAAGCACCTGCTCAGCTCAGACAGAGAAAATTGCAGTTGCTTTGTTCCAGGTTTGTGTGCTGCTGCCCCACACTGCAAGAAGAAATGCTGAGGGTATAGATTTCTGAAGCTGATGCAGTGAGTACCAGAGACTCTATTTTTTCACATTGATAATGAGTTTCACACACTTGAATTTAAATCCCACACACGCATTTAAATCCCAGTATTAAGGAGAATTTGACAGGAGTTACTCTGCTTCTGCAATAACCCATGGTGTTTCAGATTGTGGAGAGGCTTCGTTTTGTTCCTTCTGAATGTGCGGAGACCTCTCTCTTTCTCTGATAGACTTACAGGTAGTGGTCTTGCCTGAAATCACTTAAGGTAGGTCATGTTTCTGTTTTACTAGATGTTATTACCCAAATAAACACTTATGACAGAAACATGTTCATAATTTTGTTGTCTCCAACCAATGTACACAAGTAGGAGCTCCATGATAAAAAAAAAAATCAGACATGGAAATCTGCAGCATTTTGTACAACCTGATCTTGAAAATTTAGAACCAAAGAGAGATGTGTAGGAATCTAAGGTGTAGAGCTTGGCCTCATGTCTATTCACAGCACTGGCTTTAATATTGGGCCATGTAAAAGTAGCCTTTGTTTTTGGGAGGAGGAGGAGGTCAGTAATGCAGAAGATATAAGAGAAATTATGAGTATGTTAATGTGACACTGCTCATACAGGACATGGCACAGTGCTCGGGTATTTGAGCAACAAATTTGCTCAGGACCTGGAGCAGCCGGGCCTGGAATATGAGGGAGGAATATTTGTCTTGATCACTATGAAGTGTATCTGTTCTATTTCCTGTCCTAAGATAACACAAATTGCTTCAAATGTCATTGCATTGTGCTCCAGAGATATTTGTTTCTACACCTGTTCATCAGCCATTGTAAATTAATTTGTGGAATCTTTTCTTGAAGTGATTTTTTTTCTTAAAGGGATGGAATTAAAATGAAAAAGAACAGCCATGTGGAAGAGTGGGTCTTTAGGGTGGGTTGTTGGTTATGAATTCTTTCTCTTTTTTTTGGTTTGCAAACTAAACCAGAAAAGGACGATTGCTTGCTTCACATGCCTCTTGATTTTAATATAAGAAAAGAACAGAGTTCTTTTTGGTTTTATTTGAGTCCAGCACAACACTCTGCCCCCCTTCTCCCCCTTCATCCTTCAGATTAATTTTCATTTAGGTTCACTTTTTTTCCTTGCTGTTGAGAATGTTGCAAACAACAAAGTTTGATACTCTAATACAATGAAACTGAGAAGACAATAGAGGAGGAGTTGTAACTTTATTACTGTTTGCTCTACAGAGGTTATTCTTAGGAATAATGTGTACAGTAATGCTCACAAGCACATTTATTAGGACTGTGCATATATAAAATGCCCCTAAGCAGTGAAAGCCTTAGGCTTTTAGGTCAGATCTTTAAATGCTAAATTGATTCACTTAACAGCAAACATCTGCATGAATTTGATATTACCTGAGTTTTATATTTACTGTAGACACAAGAAGCTGAAGGAAATTGGATTTTATAAATCTTGGGAAATTGTGTGTAATTGCATACGGACTTATTTTCCGTTCTGGAGATCTGATATTCTTGATCTCTTAGGATTACTGGATTTTATTGATGTGAGGTTATTTGTTATGAAAAGGACACAACAGTCCTGTTCCACTGGCTTTTTTTTTTTTTTTGGTTTATGAAAATATTTCTGTGTCTTTCAGATCAGATGTGATATTTTTCCCCACCAGATGTCACGCAAACAAGCCATAATTATGCAGGCACATATTCAGTGTACTGGAGTACAGGGAACCTGCTCAATGACTGACTAATATTGCCAAATGCTTGCTGAATGCTGTATTGTATAAATGCAGCGTTTACTTGTTTCAAAACACCTACAGTTATTTCTGTTTTGAGATTTATATATGCAGTAATATTTTATATTTTCAGCCTACACAATGAAGGCATTGTATTAAATGAATAAAATGCTGAGTTTTAATACTGTAGTTAAATTTACCACAGAGTTTCTCATCTTACTTGCTAATTCTTTCTGGTCTTGTTAAGTTCGTGAGGAATTTTTCTCTGTATTTTATAAATGCAGAGTTTGTTTTAAAGCTTCATTCCCTAGAAGCAAGTGATTTGATCATATATAACCTTAGTTTTCAGGCTTCAATGTTTAACACTGCTTTGTATGGTGTGGTTTGCTGGAAACCACTTGGTGGGCTGGCTGTTACTGACAGAAAATATTAAATGGTGGAAAATCAAGTCATGGAAAAACAATTAGTGATTCAGTTTATAATCTACCATGGTAATATCCAGGACGTTCCATTCATAATCCTTCTCTTGTTATTACATAAAAAGTAGTGTGTATTACATCCACTCGTTGAAGAGGTCATGGAGCTGCTTTCACATTTAATGGACCCAAAGTAGTCATGAGTCAGAAATAATGCATTTCTGCAAAGGTTGTGGTGCTCCTTGCAGGCCAGCACGCCCCCAGTACTATGCATTTACAAGTCCTGAGTCCTGTAGTCCTGCTGGGGGAACCCTCAAGGGAGGACTCTCTGAGGAGATGCAGAGATCATGAATCTACTTGGGCATG
Source organism: Scolopax mira (assembly GCA_004320125.1). Classification (NCBI taxonomy): domain Eukaryota; kingdom Metazoa; phylum Chordata; class Aves; order Charadriiformes; family Scolopacidae; genus Scolopax; species Scolopax mira. The sequence goes on from BJBW01015288.1 coordinate 9,302, forward strand.
CTCTACCTGTTGTTCCTGAATCCGCTCCATCTTTCCTGCCACCTTCTGCAGAGACTCTGGGCTTGTAGAAGAGACAGTGCTGGGAGAACAGGCAACCCTCACTTACATGTAACTTTAAAGAATAAGGGATTTTGTTTGTTTGTTTGTCAGTTAAGAGCCAACTCTTCCAGAAATGTTAGAACACTACGATTTGTGGTAAAAGGTCTTTGGTACATAACTGCCAGGGATTTTCCTCAGAGGGAAGAAAGGATCTTCAGACTCCATGAAGGACAATCCAGGTGAGTTGTCCTTCCTTTTCCTTTAGCTTGAACTTCCTCTTCCTAATCCAAACTGATTATTGGTTACCACTGCTGTTTCTTGAGGGTTACTTGTTTTTCAGTCCATATCAGCACGCATTTTTACCCAAATTCCCCATCAATCCCCCAAGCTATCCAAGGACAGACATTTCTATATGTTAGGTTTTTTTCTTATACAAAGCTTTGAACAGGGAACAGCAATGTTCTTTGTAAAATGAACTAGTGGGATATCAGTGTTCTTAAGTATATGTGACCTAATAAGAAAACTGAGTAACTAACCATGGAAGTGTAATTTTAGCAGAGAACAAATTACATTGGGTATAGTCAGTTTCTTTTACAGTAAACCAGTGAGGATATCATTACTAATCTTTTTCAGGTGTCTTTTACTTAACATCATAGCAAAATGAGTAGTCAAAGAAGATAAATAGGCTCAAGAGCAATTATAAAATGCTATCTAACATGAATAGTTAGATTTGGAAGATGATGGCAATATAAGAATGAATTCAGTATCTTGCCAGATGTTTCTAGCTAGTCAGTTTTTTGTTCTGGTTCTCTTGCTATGATGCCATTCTTGTGAGGACTGCAGAGAAATGCAGATACACAAGAAAAATGGCTTTCATGAGAAATGAGAAAAAGAACCCTGCAATATTTTAAGAATTTAGTTGTTAAAATATTTTAAATTTTCTGTCTTAAATACTTGTCCTAAAACGAGTGACAAAACAATTTTAGTTAAGAAAAGCAATATCAAGCTTTCGTGCATCATGATTAGCGCTAGCATTCACTAAAGTGTTCTGCTTGGGAACTGATGATGCAAGATAGCTTAAAAATGTAGTTCATTGTTATTGTGGATAGTTTCTAAATTTACTGAATTATTTTGCCCAGTGCTGTGAACTGTGAAATTATTTTCAGAATAGTAGTGTTTTATACTGATGTTTCAATATGCTTGAACGGACTTCTGGGTGAAGGTTAGTTCCTTGGCGTGTCTCTATTAGCAATGGAAACGTAATGCAAGTACAGTTTCTTTGTGATTGATGTCATTAAATGGGAGAAGCTACTGGCCATCATGAGTTAACATTTGCCATTACGTTATTTAAAATTAGAGCTTGCATTTTATGGCTTAGATATTGATCTTTTTCTATGAATAGCGATTTACAGACAAAAAAATCTATTTAGAATGAGACTTAATTGCAGAAAATGTATATAGTGTAAACGCAACCTGTGATTATAGATTGTTAATTAAGGATAGGTATTGGAAAAAATTTCTGGGTTCATTGAAGAAAATCTCCGTGCTCCGTTTTTCATACTGGAAATAATCTTGTAGTAATCAAGCTCTGGCTTCTGAATCCAGTTTTAATTCTGATTTAGTAGCTGAAATGTTTTAACATCACATCATAATTGTTAGAATAATGACAGATTCGTAGATATAATGACAAATAGTTTATTTTTAGTAGCTTCTCAATCAGAACTGTGAGTTGTTCTTTGCCTCTGGAAAATTTGTTCATTTCATGGAAGTAATGTTTCAGTACCTCATGCTGGATGTCGGATTAGATCGTGTATGTGAAGTGCATAACCTTTAAAAAATGTTTTTCTTTGATATTTGTGTATTTCTTTGCATCCCAGGGATTACTTATGATATTCTGTTTCATAATCTATCACTTTTTTTATGCTGCATCTCTTTATCCAGACACTTCATGCAGTAGGAATCAATATGCTTTATATTTTGCCCACTTGTAGACTAGCAAATACTGATGACTCTGTTTGGTAAAGTGCATCCTCTGAGGCCAGAAGCCTCTCCCTCTATGGTTTGCTGGGCTACTCTCAGTTGTTCATTACGCTGCTGTAAGGCTGCAGAAAACCCATTCACACTGAGCTCTTCAGTCATTTAGGAAAAGTGTGGGGAAGCAGGTGGCAGAAGCTGGAAGTGTAAGGAAGAGTGGCCCCAGAAGCAAGAAACTGTGGTAAACTTACTGCAAAGTGCTATTTATGTAGTAATTGTGGAAGAAATGTGTGTGCATGGCAGAAGAGCAATTCACTGCGGTGCAGCCACAGATGTAATCCCTACTCTGAAATGTGTCTGAATTCAAAAGAGTTAGAGAGGATGACACACAGGACAATTCAAAATAATACTAGAGTCTAATGGCTCCTGATTGTTCTTGATTAGTTTAAGAACTGCTTTGTTTTGAGGAGGAAGGTGAAGCAACTATTTTAAGTTCTTGGTGGGTCTGGTTTAGGTAGTACAGGCTAAATGGCATGAATATGATTTCTTAAATTGGACTGTGTTACCTTTTGGCAATAGGTCTAAATATGATACTCTTTGCATTCACAGTAAGAAACGTTATTTCATAGCCTGAAGCTGATGGACTCAATTAATTATACATGCTTTATGTTAATATTTCTAACACAGTTAGAAATTGGAACACTCTCAGGCATTTCCCAGACTGAGAACTTAATGCTGAGGTTTAGTCCAGGTGGGGCTGCATGTTGCCAGGAAATTGTGGAGTCTTACCCCTTCACTTTTTCTGTGCCTTTTTATGGCATCTGGTGAGTTGCTTCTCCCAAGCTAAACCAGAGCAGTGCTTTGTCCTGCTCCTTGGAGTTCCAGTGCTGGCATACTCCAACCAGTTGGTTCTCCTGTCATTCTTCTTTAGGTCTTTCTGTTTGAAGAACTGCTAATTGTCGAGTTTATCACTGTCATTTTCCTGAGTAATCAGGCTAATTATGACTTTTAGGGATACTGGCAGCTAGTGTCTGGGCAGCTTCCAATGCTCTCCGTAGCACTATGGGTTATTTAAAATGAAAAGTTGCCCTGTCTGTATTTGATATTTGAAAATGGCATGCTGAGGGCTGCTTTGCAGGGCTGGAGTCTGGGTGAGGAGGAACACCTGTGGCTTCAACCGCTCTACTTCAGCATTGCATCAAGGTGGCTTATAAACCCTCAGGGTGGCTATGGCACGTGTTGTGTCAGCCAGCGAAGGCAGTCATCACTGCAGCATAAAGGACAGGTTAAATTTTAATTTTCCTCTAGTTTTGAAGATCAAAAGGAATCCTAGTGATTCAGCAAAACCTCTCAAATTCACAGGAATGTTTTGAGGCTCACATTTGTGGACTGTAACTCTACAGAGTGCCAGTGTTGAATTGTCATTCTTAAAATACTCTAGAAGTGACAGAAATTTTCTTGCTAACTTGGTAAAAGTTGAGGCAAGCTCAGTTTTGTGTGCCTTCAGCTCACATTTGAGGCAGTAAAAAACAGTATGTTGAAGAGTTCCAAAGATCAGCTTTTTAATTTAGGCAAAAAATGGAATATACTCAGGAAATTCTTGGTTATAAGACTAGTGAAGTAGTAGAACGAGTGAAAGAAAGAATGAATGAATGTTTGCAATACTAATTTACAAGAGAAAGGTGGGTTTTAAAAATTAGTTTTATGAGCTCCCCGAGCTCCTTTAAAATTGTTTAATGAAGATTCCAGTAATTTAAAAGAGCAAAGAGTAGTGCTGAAAGAATGACTTGAGAATGAAGTCGAGCAGCATTGAAGAATGACTAAGAGGAAAATGCAGAAAAAAACTTTTGGAGAACAGCTGAATATAAAGCAAATTACAGCAGAATTGTAGCAGTGAAGGAGCCATATAACACAGATGGAGCTGGAAGACATGAAGTTTGTTGCTTTGGCTTTACAATTTTGCAGGATATGCTTGTAAATTGTTTGTTTTCACTTTAACTTCAACTCCCTCCTGCGGTTTATTCCTCTCTCTTGCCTCTGAATCTTCCTCTTTTACATCTTTATTTGTGTGTTCCAGTGCTTTTTCGGCAATCGATGCTGTTTCCTACACACTCTGGCAGAAATCTGATTGTACCCTATGGGATGAATTTTATCATCTTATTCCTTGGAAACACCTTTCAGTTTCTCCTTTGACATGGGAATATCTCAACAGCGTGACTACAGTTGGGCAAATATCCCACTGAAAAATGCCAACATATATTTATTTACCTGAATCTTTAAGCAGTCTTTGATGGTATTTGTCCCTTTGATTTTCCTTAAAAAGACACCGGGTTTTCAAATGCCCTTTTTTTTTTTCTTTGACTTGGTTATTTTTAAGAAGTGCCATGGTTTTTATGCTGTTGAAATGCGGTTAGCTGGGTGGATCTGAGAACAGAACTGGGTGCAGTTAGATTATGGCTGGCTCTGAGGCCCTTTCCTACTTTGGCATGGTATGTTCCCTTGGGGACAAATCCTCCTCTTCACAGTGGCTGTACGTGTGTCACTGAAAGCAGAGTTTTTCCATTTGTGTCTAGTTTATTCGGATTTTATAAACACCAGCTTCAGCAGTTCCACTAGCTGCTTTGAAATCAACTGATATGCATTTGCTTTTGAAAAAGACTACGCCGTCCAGAAAACTCTTAACAATTATTTATTCTATGACTGTTTTATTGTTGTTAATGTTTGTAGCCAGCTATCTATAAATATTTTTGGGTTTGAAAGCAACTTCAGCCCACTATTAAATCATGTCATAACTGATGCTACCCACTGAATGTTATTTATTATTGCCTACCAGTTCCAATAACTATTTTTCTTGGGCTGTCTGCGGTACTGGTGCAGCACGGGCAGCTGTAAAACGGCTAAAAAATTGGTTGGCTTTTTTGGTGTAGTAGTTATTAATTTCCAGTCATAGTGGGTCTGTGCCAGATTGTTAGAATGAGGGAGAACATGCTGTTCTCATATTTCTGTATGTTATACAGAGATCTCCAAAGGATACATGCTCAGCTCTGTGCCTGTGTCGTTTACCACATTGAGGTTTTGCTGTCAGTGTTGTGGAGCCCAGCTCTCATACCTGCTGTGGGTCTCTCTGTTCTCAGTCTGTCTTTATGGGGAGAATTACAACCCTCATGTACTTAAAAGCATTATTCTGACAAGCTAAAATGTTGAGCTAGCTAGCACAGCACTTGCTTTTATTAAGCAAAATAAGTTGATGCTTAGAAGTACCCTTTTAATAAAGGATCATGATCCTGAACTATCAGCTGGCATAAACTAATTTAATTGAGAGGAGTTAAATGAACTCATACCAGCCTACCTGGGGTAAGAATCAAGCAAAGACTGAGTATTTCATCATAAGCCAAGGACAAATGAATCTGAAAGCCCTGATTTCTAATGTTTGTATCTTTAGAAGGGACTAATGTAGTGGCTTGTTGACTCGGTTTCTGGTTATTCAAAATTAAACATAAAAGAACACTGTTTTCAATATCCTTGCAAATGCAATGCATCAACCTCACATTGTACCTCTTTTATGACATCCCATGTGATGCCCTTGATGATTTGGAATCTTTTTTTTTTTTTAAAGTACCAAGAGATGCATTTCAAAGGCATCACAAGATGCCTTCCTCCAAGGCATGCGCTTTGCATTCAGACCTTTGCTGAAGAATGAACCGAGTAAGAGCACTAGCTCAGCGATGTCACCCTGGGATGTCACCCTGGCCAACGATGCCTTCTGGAGCCATGTCACTTAGGCACAGAGGCCTCCTTCACCTGCAGTGTGTGCACTTCTCCCGGGGCAGACAGCTCTCTCGGGTGTCTGCAGTGTTTACAGTCAGAGACTGGGGGACTGCAAGTGTCTTTTGCCTTGGAATGTGTGTGTTGGGAAAAGGGAGAAGTTGTAAGAATTGTGAAGGGGAGTCCTTTGCATAAAGAAAGCTTTCAAGTATTTTCCTTTTGATGTCAATCTAATTTTCCTAATGCCATTGGTTCCTAACACGAGTGCTTTAGAAGGAGCATCAGTGCTGGACTCTGATGCCTACAGTATCAGCTGTTTCAACACTCCTCAAGTCTATTTGCTTTACTAAAGCTACTCCAGAAAGAGCTATCGTACTGCTCTGTCCTACCTCAATTTGCCTGGGTTATGTGAAACTTTTAGATGCCTGATTTTTATTGAGGGAATGTGCTTGTATAAAAGCTTGTGTGGACTTTTGGATCTAATAAATCCGTGTAAATACCGCAGCTGACTAAGAAGTTATCATTCTACAAAAGGGCTGACATAACACTATTATTTCACAATATGCACTCTAGCAGTATGTGCAGTAAAACAAAACAAATAAAAAACCCTTAAGCAGCAGTGTTTTTTTTTTTTTAGTCTAGCACATCAACACGATCATTAACGCTTATTTTCCTTTTTTCTCATAGGAGATGCAGTATTTGTTCCCTGAGAATTTAGCAGTGAAGGGGAATTTCTTGCTGTTTAGTTTAATACTGTTCCTCTGTAGCACCAGTAGATGATGGATGGTACCTCCAATGCAAGTTAATAATTTTTCAACTATGTTATGTCTTCTCATTCTTCAATTCACTGTTAAGTGAGCCTGTTTTACTTCATATGAGGTTAGCTAAGAGTGAATGTTAAATAAGTTATAACAGCTAATCTCACAGGCACAAATAGGTAAACTACTTCATCCTGATTTTGCTATGTCATGTGCTTATTCCTTAATTGTGAACTGCATTAGTACATATCAGGTGCAATTCTATTAAAGATGGTGGAGTTGTTGTAAATCTGACTAAATGTGATGCTAACTGGAGAATAAGGTCCATTCAAACGGTGAATAAGTGATATATTTTTTTTTTTTTTTTTGTAAGATGGAAAAATGCTTTCCAAGTAAGCCTTTCTGAATTGGGACAGGTGTGAAAGAAATATAAACAAACATATATTGTGCTGTTGACTTTTTCCCAGCTGTCTGAAACTTAAATTCTTAAGTGTGTGGAGCTTGCAGCTAGCTGGAAACCTCAGGCATCAGGACAGTGTTCCGTGTTTGAGCAATCCTCTTTGGGAATTGTCTGTATCTGAGTGTCTTTAGCCAATCATCTTTAGTGCCTGGGTAGGTCTGAGAGCATGAAGTTAATGCCTGCATTGAGTAATGTATGTTTTTTCACGACTCCAGCTGTATCAACATCATTGATACAATCCTTCATTTCCCTGTAGAACACTGTGTATATATACTCATGGTTTTGCTTCTTGCAGTGCCTGTCAAATCACTATGTAGTTACTAATAGTACCATTATTAGGGAAGTTTCATGGAAACGATGCAAGTTGATGTTAGCACAGAGCAGCCCCTTCACCCTTAATGTGAGCCTGACAGATTGCTTTAATGAAGAGACATTCTCCCAGCTTTGCAGGGTGCAAGGGAGCACTGCGCTGTGCTGCTTCTGAACCCTGCATGCAAAACTGTTAGACTGCTTCAGGGGTTTCGTGGCAAAAAGGTTCTCCCTAAGTAGGTCTTGGAAATACCTACCTGTGTGTGAAATCAGTGAGTTCACTGTATGAAGCCATGGGGGGGTGAGTGTGTGTGTGAAAACGCCCTTCTTCTGATGCTGAGGAAGAGCTCAGAAAAATTTGTCTGCAGGGAGCTGGCCTGTCACCTCTAAAAGCAGCAAGCTGTGTGAACGAGCAGATCTTTGTTTACATGAAGGAGGGTGGAGGTGATTAGCATCATAGCATGGGTTAGTAAAACCGACTGGTTTTCATAATTTAAATGATAAGTGATTATCCATCAGTGGATAGTCCTTAATGGCTGTGCTGCAGCCTGGAGAGGGCTGTGCAGCGAGTTCAGGCTGGTCAGACAACGCTCAGCAAAATCTGGGAGGCAGGAAGCCACTTTCAGGGTGTGAAACTAAACTAACATTCAAAAATAAATGTGGCTGTGTTTTCAAGGTCAGCTTTTTTAAACTTCACAGCCTGGAATGCCAAGCTCTCAATACAAACTACAGGGGAAAAAATGGATGCTTAAGGACAAATGTAACACATTGATTTTATATTAAAAGCAATGCATTTTAATGCTTCATCTTCCTACTAATTTACAAGTGTGGTATGTGAGCTTAATTAAACTGTACTAGCATACAGCTTTTGTCCTAGCAATTTCATCTAGAGTTTCTTTTGGGGGACAGTATTTTTTTAATGTATTAGCTATCTGGCTGTAATTGCTACAGTAAAATAAGCAAGCTGTGCACTACAATAGATAATACAGTATGGCTACCACAGTATAAAGCAGAACTGCTATAGCCAGCAAGTAAGCTCTTCTGCTAGAAAGAAAATAGCAGCAATAGTGGGAAAAGGACTTAAAAGCTGTGCTTTGAACTTTGACTCACCAGTCAGAAAGAAACAAAACAGTGATGGGTAAGAAAAACATGCTGTATTTGTGTACAACAAGAGGGAGACTATTCCCTCCTCTTATGTGTATTTGTCTTTTAAAAAAAAAAAAAAGAGGAGATTTAAGTTCTTACCACTGAATCTTCAGCGATTTGCAGGTAAATTTTTATTCTGGGTAAGAGAATGTATACAGTTCTTCTTCAGGCAGCACTGACTCTGCTGGTGCAGTGTTGTTACCTACTGGTGCTTGCTACAGAACAGCTTGGAACAGTGGCACTGAAAAGTGAGATTTGTCCTCAGTTGTCTTACAGTGATGTAACCATCAAAGACAAATTAGGTCAGCTTATTTAGCTGCTTTAACAATGAAAAAATATGCCAAGAACTTGCAACGGTCCAGTTGCCTGTGAGAAGTGCCTCTATTTTCCAGCAGCGGGGATAACACATACATAGCTTAGACCAGATTTTTGCCTTTACTTTCACCAGAGATTTGGAATTTGATTGAGTAACTCAGAACCTACTCCTTTGTATGTACTAGGTTGTATTTAGCTTTATGCAAATGGGTGCTGGGGGCGGATAACTGAAGGCTTGTGCCTTTCTCTCCCTGAGCCAGGTTCACGTCCAGACTCTGTCCTTGCAGTCAGGAGGAGAGCAATGTCTGCTCCGGGCTAATGACTGCGCTCTGCTGCCCTTCTACATAACACCCAGCACCATTAGATAGAATTCTGTGTGGAGGGTTTTTAAGCAACGGTGACCGTGATGGCTTTTAAAGCACTGGCTTTTAAACTGTGGATTGCACACTTAAAATTTTCACCAATGAAACGGAATCAATCGTGCATTTTAGTGCATCTTGCTTGGTAACTTCGATTGAAAAAAAATCTTTTGACTAAACTTCTTTTTCATTTTAAATTTCATATTTGTATGATGTCTGCATGGAATTTCCTGGTTCTGCTTCCATATATAAAACTAATAATTAATTTAAGCTGCCCTGGCTAATTAAAAGAAAATGGAACAAAACTTTAATCAAATCAGTTCAGTTGGAGACATACATTAAGGAAGCCAATGGATTTCATTGAGTGAAAAATGTTCTTTTCTGTCTATAACTGCCACTTTGAGAAGCTTTCTATTTCTCAGCAGCTCAGTGGTCTGGAATGACTTGGTGAAAGAAGCCAGTTCTAAAGATCAGGATTAAGTTAATCAAATAGTGGACTGAACATAATCCTGTACTCAAATTTAAACTCGATTGTGCCTCAGGATTCTGTTTGCTTGAGGGATCTTATCAACTTCGGATCCATTGTCAGGAATGAAATAAATTGTGCAACTACTTTTTATTGGACCAACATTAATTCAGTTTCCTGAACAATGTGGTGTTGTTTTCATTAATAGGTTTTCTAAATAAAATAAATCAGTTTATTAATGGTGAAAATCAGCATTGCCTTTACTGTAGTGCCTGGCCATATTCATGAATATAATTCCTATACGTTGTACTCACTGCATGCTAGAAGACTAGAGGTAAATTTTTGAAGCTTCAGTGAACTGGTCTCCTTTTTTGAATTGACAATGGCAGTTTTTATTGACTCCTGCTCCTGTGTGAGTAAAAGGGATTTATGTAGCCTTGATATTAAGCCTTCTACTGAAGTAGAAGTTTCATCACAACAGAAGCCACCTGGGCGTCTGTTCTATTCAAAAGAATCTATTCAAAGCAGCCTGCCAGCAGATTCTTATTTGCTTCTTTTGGCATCTTGGGAGGCAATGTCTTTAAGATATCTTTAAGATATTTACTATATCTTTAAGATATATACTTATAAGATATCTAGTTCTTTGCTTAAGTAAACAGGAGGTTAATTCATTAAGAGGGAAGACACATCTCCTGGTAAAAGTTGAAGATTAACAAGATCCAGACTCTGCTTTGAAGGAATTTATCCATCTATCAGACCACAAGCCTCACAGGAGACTTTAAAGGGGAGGAAAAGTTTTGTTGTTATACTTGGTATAATGACAAGGATGTCAGTATATATTGGAAAGTTACCACTTGTGCCAAGAAGCTATAGCAAAGAACATCATTCAGATCTGAATGGATTGTCTTCTTATGCCTGGTCTAAAAATTACTTAGTTTTTTCTTTGGTTTATGTCTGTATTTTAGTTTTAATAAATGGCTATTTCTTCAACCTGTATTGCAAAATCAGAAACAGATACCAAAGTTTTAACAAAGCTTTGGAAATAAAATCAATGCAAGGGAAACTCTAATAATAACCAAAGGTAGTAATATCTGAGCTTTAAGCACTTCCTTTATGCTCTCAAGTTTTTCTTGTAAAGTTAGTTTCTATGCCCTTGGACAAAAACCTGTTTGTTCGTTTTATTGAAAATTGTCAGTGTTTTGTATAACCCGTTTATCAGTTGGTTTTGTATAACCACTATGAGCTATGAGAGGGAGAATCACCTGATAGCTCTGTGTGATTTTACACCTTGTAAACTTAAAACTTGGGCATAGTGTTTAAACCACTACGTATGACCCTCTGTGAAGTGGGATGCTACGTTGCAAATGAGGAGACAGTCTTCTCAAAGGAGGAGACATAAGGATGGGTCTGTCTAAGTAACTTGGACACAGGGTTGGGATGTCTGTGCAGACGTAGATGTCTGTTCAGAAAAAATGCTTATTGTTGCTTTTTTATTTTTTTTTAATACTGAGATTTGCAATATTGGGTGTTTTAATATATTCAGAGACACTTTAAGGCTCTTCGTGATGAAATTCAGTATCCTTGATTCACAGATTAATAACTAGGCAATACCTTTGTTCCTTGGGTTAAGATTCTTCTCTTAGTTTTATCAGTGCAGTCCTACTAACTGAGGCAAGACTTTATATATAAAAGTAGAACAATGTGATAACCCACATGGAGACATTTAATTAAAATTGTTCTAACTTGCAGATGAGAGTCTTGAAACAGAATGAGGACAGAAAGCAAGATTAATCAAAAATGCACAGTTTGGTTATGTGAACCAAAAAAAAAAGAGTAGTAAGATGGAGAGGAGAGGAAAGGAAAGGAAGAATTCAGGTGGTCAGCACAATTACATATATATACACATGTGCCTAAAAAATCTTCATATTTTTAGATGGACTTTTAGTAGACTTTTTACAGCAGTACTTGAGGAATTTTGCTGGATTTATGTCTGTTACAGGAATCAGGATTCAACCTACAGTATTCCCTGTGACATTATTCATGATTCCATTTTTCAGAAAAAGAATGGACAGTATTCTGCAGTGTCAGAGACAACAGAAGCATACTCCTTCTTCTACTCTTATCCAGATGTTTTGGGATCCATGGTCTTTCGTGGCTCTTCAAGAATCCTGTCTTATTGGGAAACATAATTTTTCCATATTCATTCCCAATATAGGTTTCTATTTTAATCCCACTAGTTGTGCTTTGATGCCGGACTGGGGAATTACACAACACATTTTTCTGTGCTGATTGTTATCCTTGGCTAGTGTCTTATGTTTACATATTATCCAGATCCTTTGATCCTGGATGTTATTCTTGGTTATGCTTGTGCAGTATTACTGGAGACAGTGGCATTTTAAAAGTGTGACTGAGTTAAGGATCTGGTCAGTCAAGCAAAAAACCCTGAAATTTTTCTCTCTGCAGTCCTGAGCAGAAACAATTATGCCACACAAGCTAACAGACTGACTTTCTTTGCCCTCAAATTTCAGTCAGCTTTTCTTTATAAGTTTTAGCTACCGTCTCTGAAAATGGGTATATAACTCTGTATTGGAAAAAACCCAAACCAAACAGGTTGAGGGTTTCTGTTACATTTTGAGAGACACCTTTGTACATGCAGCATAGCTGAAATCTAGTTTCTGAAAGTCTTAGGACTTCTACAAGTCTTGAGTTTCTTATGCTCAAGGTAGCAGACAAAATTCTGCCCTCGTTCTTTTCCATCAGATTCCAGAGTTACTTGAGGGATTAAATTTGGGTAGCTGCAGACAAGCATTAAGTTCTTGGGTTTTGTTGTTTATTTGAAATATGTATTCAGCCTTTTTCCCCATCTCTTTCTGGCTGTTGGGAATTTTTATCACCCTCGATCCGCATGCTCCAACAGCTGAAGGTCTTCAGCAGGTACAAAGCTATGAGTAGATTTGAGTCAGCCCAGGGCCAGAGGAATGCTCTGTTAGAAGCACTACACAGAATATGGATGAAGTACTGTCCAAAACAAATACTTAGCTGAAGCCTTTAGTCCCTGTGCAGCAGCTGTGCTTTACATAGCTTTACATACAGAAGTATGTTTTACAACACAGACTTTGTAAAGTCAGGATCTGCAGCAGTTTTGTTTAACAGGTATTTCTAATGAAAACAAGTTTTCTTTCAATCAAGAAGGTTTTAGAAAACAGTTTCCAATTTAGTGCATGCTTTACTGGGATTATTTTCCTTTGGGTTTTGTTTTTTTTTTTTAAAGTGACATTTCTTGGCTTTGGTATTAAGTTTTAAAAAATAAAGAAAAATGGTTGTAGTAAATCTTAAATTACAGGAACAATTGCTAGAAAATTAATTGACATTTACAGACTCTCTATAGTCTCAAACTTTCGAGTGATTAGACTTAGCTCTTCTCTATAAAATGGGCTCAGAGATACATTACTGTGAGGTTTGGGGTTTTTTTTCACTTTCTTATATCTCAAAAATAGTAGAAGGGAACATCACTGAATTTTCCAAAGTGCCCTTGTTTTAAAGAAAGAGATCTCCACAATGAAAGAATGTTTACATATGTTGAGCAATTCAGTAACAAAAAAGTAATTAGAGTCAGTGGAGATCTTAATATGCTTTTTGTTACTGTAATGTTAGCGGGATTTCCCCTCTGAATCGTGCAGTAAATTGGTGGCGATTAAGTAGTTAATTACTAATAAATGAATATATGGTAGTAAATTTTAGTATTCCAAAATCATGGGAGAAGCAGGAGGCAGACCACAGGGAGTAGGCTGTAAATATCTTGAGGTCAGACCATAATTTTAAAAACACTGATTGTTATGCTACTGAGAAACTTAGTGTTTTGCAAATGAATTGAGACAGGTCAAATGACTATAAAAAGTCTGGTTTTTTTTTTTTCTGAAACTAAAAGAAACTGTCATCTTTGACCATGATAATTTTTCTTTCTAAATATCAGAAGGAACTCTGTATTCGAATAATTTTCTTATTGAGAATGGGTGTGAAATATTTAAAGTATAGTCTGAAGCACTTCAGAGGTATCTTGCATGATAGACATGGGAATAGGCTCTGAGTGTAATAGTTCAAGGTATATAAGGGTCTATAAATAGACAGAAGTCTTGTTTACTTTTTAGAAAGTGAGAAGTTAACTAAAAATATTTAGAATGGCCTCTATTTTGGAATAAGGCCTCCTGAGCAAATCCAAGGTTAAAGTTTTAGAAGAACTGGTATTATATAATCCATTTCTGAAAAAGAGAATAAGCAAATATGTATTTTTATATATACATATATATATACATATATATATAATATAAATACATTCACAATACATGTATTTATGTATTTATTTTCTTGAAACTCAACCTTGGAAAAGGGCTCCTCTTTTAAAAAAATAATTGAGAAGAAGATGCTTCTCAATGTCACCACAAAAATGTCACCACAAAAAGGCATGTCACATCCTACATCTCTTTTTAAAATTTTTCTCTTGTTTTTGTTTTTCTCCTGCCAATCTTTCTACCTAAAATCAGGCAGTTTGGCATTTCCGATCCCACTGCCATTTTCTGGATGTTGATCCAGGACTTAAACTTCTGTGATAAGCATCTGTCAGCCTAGCACAACATTTTACGAAATTAATTTAATTCTTAAGTATTACAGGCAATTTGACTTGCATAGCATCATGCTGTCACCACTTCATGTCAATGATCTGCCACTTACCTTCCTCTTCCAGGAATACATATATTTTAGCCAACAAATATATTTGCTTTAGACTGTTACCAGCTCCTTTTCATTTTTCTCTGCTGTAATTTTTTTTTTTTTTTCCCCAATGCACCAGCCCTTTTTTTAGCCAACTTATTTCATATATACTTAGAAAATTGTGGTAGTGTTGATAATTTAGGGATTTTTGTATTATTGATGGTTGCTATAGGTACCTAAGAGCAAGTTCTTGAGCTGCTCCCTTACTGGTGTCTGTAAAATCCTACAGCTATTGAGTGCAACCCGGCTTGAAATGCTCTACAGTATTTTCTTCTAAATGGATGAATAATTTATATGACTATGAAATCTTTTTAGTGGTTTTATACCTTTAGGAGAGCAGCTGAATATTTACAATTTTATTTTGAACGTTATGATAATTTTCCATAGTGCAGGAATGTTTTGGAAAATATGCTAAACCAAACAAAAAGAACAACTCTCAGCTTATTGTATGAAAGGTTTTATTTTTCAGAGAAGAAAGGCTTTGCATGGGATAGTGTGGTGGTAAAATGATAAATAGGTAAAATTTTCTATTGTGCAAGAGCAATATTGAGTAAGGAAGGATAAGAAGGGAAGGAAGCAGACCCAGGACTGTTTTGATTGATGTGTTAATGTCTGTCTTTTACTAGACACTAGTCGGGGTAGAGGACAAGAAGGCTTAAGGTGATGTGATGTGTGTTGGGCAAATACACCAACAGCTCTGGGAAGGCAGAGGAGGGGATTAAGCAACAGGGGAGTCAGTCAAGTTTTGCAGATTCTGAAGCATGTCGGGGTTATCTCTGAGATTTTTATGAAGCCTGAAGTGGATCACTGGGGGCTGTGCCTTCTTTGTTGCATTCTTAGACTATTTAACTGCATTAGGAATGAGCTACAGGAGTAGTCTACAGGAGACATATTGAGAAGATTAATTCTCAGTCTCTTTCAGTCTTTTGTGGATGGGGGAAGATTAACTCTGTAAATAAACAGGACAGAGATTCAAGATTGAAATAACAAAACTCCCCGTCACGTAATCGGAGGCTGCAGTAAAAATCCAACAGAAAATCAGCTTGTCACATAATTTGTGACTGTGCAAAAAAGTAAATTGTTCAGCTATTAATTTGAGTGCATTGCTTTTACTAAAAGGTGACGTTACATACCACATTTGTCAAATATTTCCAAACCTTATCTGAAAAGTCAGATCAGGCAAAATATTTTAGTGTCATGTAAATGTCATAAATCAAACACAACAGGGATATAGATAGTTAGAAAAATTACGCAGCATGCAACCAATATGGTCTTCTGTTCCTTGGTTTCTGAATGCCAGAAGAGGCAGATGCATAGCGGGCTGCAGTGATGGCTTGGCCTGTTCTAGTGAATCTGGAGCCAGACATAAGTTCTGTGTAGTCTCCTATTTAAGCTTCTTTCAGTTCTGTGTCTTTTTCAGGAGACAATGTTGTATTGAAGTCACATGTCCCGCTTCCATTGCAAGGTGTCCTAAGGGAACAGGTAGTAACTTTAGCTCTTAAGATGGATTCTGAGCTTCATTTGATGCTCTTCACCAGTAGAAGAGGAAACATTCAGGTTTTAGTTTTGCTTTTCATGAGGAAACATGCAAGTTTCATTTTTGCTCTTCAGCATATGTAGAATGTTTTTGCTTTTGTCCCTACTTGGGTGGGATTGGAGCTAATATGTAGAGAAGTGTCTGATGAAGGAAAAGGTACTACAGTAAAACCTGTAACCACTGCATGCATGAGAAATAATATATAGTATAAAGAGGGATCTTTAGAATCACTGAAGCATTAAGTTTGTAACACATCTGCAAAAGAGTTTCCTTTGGGTAAAATGGGTAGCTAAGGTTAATGTGACTACTGTGGAAATAAAATGGCTTAACTGACATTTATTGATAGAAATATCCCACTCAATAGAAAATTTGAGCACTTGAACTGAACCCCAAAAACCTTCTTTTGGATCTTGAGATTACCCTTCAAACCATCCTACCACTAAATGCCAACACTGCAGAGAAACAAGTTACTTCTATGAACACCTACAATCGCCTTGTGATGACAATGAAATGGTAATGTATTATTATACTTGCACAGATCATGTGTGATTTTCTTGAGCAGATAATGACACATACTCCTACTGTTTCAAATTATGAGGAGGAGTCAACATGGAGAGGTATACGAAAGTAAACCTTATGTTTGCTCCCCTTACAAAGTGAGTCTACAGAAAATCTGCTACAATAAGGGTTTTGAAATACAGGCTTTCATAACCAGCAGTTTTTATTTACAGGGTTTTTTATTAGTAATGAAACACTGCCCTAGCTTCTTATTCCGTTTCAAGTGCAAGTCAGGGTATTGACGAATATGATCAAAGCCTTACGTGATTTAGCCCAGGAGGTTTTACATTTTTTTTACTTCCTGTCCTGTTGTGATAGCTAAGAGAGTGTTACAGGGTTTGGGGTAGAAAACTGAGGAGACAGATCATACCGATATATTTAGGTTTTTTTTTATTTCAACAGAAATCAGAATTGTAGAGGCCACAGTTGCTACAAAGCTAGTGCTGTTATACGTTATTCTTTTTGCAAGGCTGTATGTAATCTTGCATATCTTTCAAGGATATTTTACAGATTATGCATAACACCATTTTATGTACCAGCATACCATGTAGAAATATGTGTTCTGTGACATTAAATTTCTTCATTAAATTATGTCCTCCGTATGAGACCTCATTGAATTAAGGTTATCTAAAAACCAGATACTAATAATACCCGAAACGTTGAATGCAGGAGAAACTATGTAGAGTATCGAGAGGTTGACTCACGAGCAAAGGACAGTAATATTTATAGGTTTGAAGTATGAAATTCCTTTTCAGGAGAGAATTGCATACTGATGACAAATTCCAGACATTCAGGAGAGATGGCATTTTACCCATGCAGCAGGTCATGTACAGTAAGCAGTTGCTCAGGTAGCTTCACTTTGCTCTCTCCCCTTATTTCAAAAAGAAGCATCTCATTACGTGCACACTGAAACATGCTGACTTGTGTTTGAGCTTGAACCATATTTTATTGGAAAAAACACTTATGTAAGTTTAAAGACTGCAGAGACTGAGAATCTATCAGGGCTCCTGGCAATTGTAGTGGAAGTGTAGTTACAGTTTCTGTTACAAACGGACGCCTTACCAAATTTCAGTAGAGTCAGTAGAGATACTGACCTTTTCCACTTGGCTGGAAATGCATGAAATCACATGGATGGTGTAAATGATAATATTGGAACAAAAAATCTAGTATTGTTGCTATAAAAGTTCACAGTGGAGTGCTGTATAGGCATGTTTTGAGCTCTACCTTATTGTCAACATTTTAAAAGCAAAAGAGTATATTGTTAAGCTTTTGATCTTAAAAGAATTCTTTGAATTATATGAAAGTCTTTGATGTAATTATCTTCAGTCTATATATTCTTTCTGCTGGCTCACTGACTGTTTTAGAGTAACTTCTTACCACTGTAAAACTGCTCAAAACTCTGACATCTCTCGTACTGGCGTAGAACTTAAAATATTTGAAGTGCATCCCCTGTAGCACTCTGTAACACGTGGAATAATATACATGTAAAATCAAAGATTTTTACTGTTCCCTGCTTAATTTTACTTTTCTGTACTGTGATGAATTCTGTTTACAACAGCCCCAAAGTGTGTAATTAAATATTAACAAACAAGTACGTAACTCCATAGCTGTATTGATAAAAATGAATAAATAGTATTTTGTGTTACTTTTTAGTGAAGTAAATGGACCCAAACTGAAGTTATTGATGTGAGTGAGATTGTTTACTTTTATAAGACCTTTATTTTTTGGTTCAATTGGCTTTTTCTTTTGCTTTGGAAGAGAGTCATGTTTTAGTGCTGGTGTTAGCTGAGATGCAATAATAACTGTGCTCGTTGAAACACTTTTTCAGCTTCCAGCATTTAGTCTGCTGTCATGTTTTGGAATGAATAAAGAGTGAATTACAAACTGTCTTAAGGCTCTGTACTGAGAACATGTTCCAGTTGTTTCCAGGTAATCTGTTGAGCTCATGCTTAAATACAAGTGATTTCTGGCAAGATCCCCAGCTCATTGTTTACTTAATTCTTCACTCTTGTGTTTACTGAACCATTTATTTTAAAATTTCCTCAAATCCAAGGACGTTACAATACAACCTTGTTAACTCTGATCATCTTTGTCAACTTCAATTATTTCATCATCCAACATCTAAATCTCTAGTGTTTATCTTTTCTTCTGGGTTTTTATGATATCATTATCGTCAGCATTATCTTCTGCTAAATTCTTAATGCACAGTTTCAGACTGTTAATTCATAGCATCCGTCTGCAATTCATCATTGCAGTTGTTGAATGGCTGGAATTTACTGATCGTACATGAAAAAGCTTTGGCAATAGTGAATACATCATATTTCCAGCTTTCTCATGGTTTTGTAATTCAAGGAGTTTAAAATAATTAATAAGGCTTTTCGCAGTGGTTCTATGGACTGTATTTATAATGAAGAAGCATTTGATGGGTGTGCATTTAATCTAGAATTTTCAGACTGCCTCAAGTGGTGGATGGAGAGGTAGGAGGATACATACAGGAAATGCATGAGCTCCTACTATAGATTGGTTTATTACACTTGTTACTTGAAGATTGCTGCAATTTTTTTTGTGTTACTAGTAGTTTAGATTCCTGTAGAAATTATCCTATAGGCAGAATGAAAAAAATTTATGACAACAGTGATAGCTACCTGAATTCATAGAGGAAGGCTCTTTGTAGGTTAAATGAAAAAATAGGGGGGTTTTTGCCTTTGGGACTCCAGGAATTCTGAAATAGAAGAAAATTGCTTGTAAAAGATGCCTGTTATTTGCCATTCTCAATCTTGCAAAGCTCATAGAGGACTTGCAAGAACATAGTATGCTGGAAAGGAGATGGGATTTTATAGAACAGGTTAAAGTGTGAATGGATTTTTTATGGTTTGTGCAGAAAGTTCATCACAAGCTTTGTATGGAGAACAGAGCATATATAAAACATGCTCTTAAGGTTCTTTTGTTATAGCTGTTGTATCAGGGATTTCAAAAACTGAGGGTCTGAAGGATTAAGTGTTTAGAACTGAGTACTGTAACAACTGGTTGGCACAGAAAATGAACAGTAGCAAACATTCATAATTTCTATTTTTAAAACCAGATTTTTGCACTAAAATCCAGTAAGAAGAGAATTTTGTACATACAATGAATTATAAAAGATACGAAACATGCTCAGAAAGAAATTTGGATTGTACATGAATTGTAACAGTAATAACACATGCAATAGCAACTATGCATTTATGTAGCTTTTGCACGCATTGAAGAAACATATATTGTCTGCTATAAAGGTCTTAAAAGCCTAAGTAAAAACAGATAAAGTATGGCAATCTGTGAAAGTTAGGTAAAATTTTCCAGGTTATAGAAGAGAGAGCTGCATTGCTTCAAATGCAAGAAAACTTGAAAAAGGAGAGGGAAGACTTCTGTGACAGAGAAGGATTGGAACAGGAGACTGAAAGAAAGATTCAAAGCTAAAATGAGATGGGAAATAAGGCAGACTTTAAAACAGCTGAAGCAGAAAGGCTGGATTTGCTCTGCTGTGGAACATGAAGCTATAAAAATGACTTAAGGCACAAACTGACATAAACTGTGCAGGAATGACATTCAGGCCAAGTGCAGATAGTGAGAGACGTGAGATGTGGACAAAAGCTAATAGAGAAGTCCTCTTTCACACTATAAAAAGCCACGTGATAATGCTGTTTCTTTCATTTAATTTTAGTAGAGCTGGTTCTTCAACTGCTAAATACATAAAACTGTTGCACTATGAACATGTCAAATGAGGGCTGGGTTTCTCTTGAAGAAAGAAAATTAAACAGCAGCTTTCAGCTCTGAAGCTTTTGTATATGGCTGGAGGGTAGGTCAGGATTATTAATGTCTTTTTTTATATATATGCTTACTGGGATTTTTTGTAGACTATCATTAATTCATTTGGATTTAAGTGTAGCAAAAGCTTATGTCTTCTGGGGATTATATGGAGTTGATACAAACTGAAAGAAACAGAAGATTGACAGGTTTGTCCCAAAGTAACATGCTTGTATCCTCTAACCACCTCATACTAGTTTTATATCACAATTGAGTTAGTTAATTTTGGCCTGTTTTTTTCCTAAAAAAATTCCTAAAATGCCCTTTAAAGTATGTTAAAACTCCTTCTTGTTCTTTTTCTCATGGTTGGTTTGGGGTTTTTTTTGACACAAAATACGTTTCTGAATTATTTTCAATTATTTGTTCACTTGCAGACTTCTTGTCACTTAGTAGGGAAGTGGATTATTGGGTTTTTTATGGCTTTCCGATTTCTTTTTTTTATAGAGGCACGCTTGTAAGAAGGACATTGGTTTTCATTTTTTAACATTTCCACAATTTAGAAACCGAGAGGAAATGAAGGCACAGCTCAACGAATGTGACCTGTGTGTCAAATGCCTGACAAAAAGATAATGTCTGAGTGACTCTGGATCCTGTCTTCTGAGTTAGGATGTGGGAACGTTGGTGGTCAGTAGCGGTGCAGGTAAGATTACATTCCTCACCCCGTAGGGCTTCAATTTTGTCAAACTGTCTAAGATCTGGGAGCTAAAAGGTTCCTAAAAGTAAAAAATAATTTTTAAAAAACCCACCCTTGAGGCTTTGGGATTAAGCTCCTTTGACTAAATGTTGCCCTGCATCACTTTGTGAAATACTGTCTGATGGCTCGGGCAATCGTTACCGCTGTACTCTTAGTTCATGTTTAGTGATTTCATCTTTTATACTACTGATTTTCTGTGTTGGTTTATGAGATTCTAAAGTGCTGGTTTTGCTTTTCCAGCACTGTTTTAACGACCTGTGTTTTAATCATTAAATTTTCCCCTGCATAAAACTGATTGTGGTTTAGACATATTGGAATTTTCAGAGAGGAAAGAGAACATGAGAAACTAAACCCACATCATTGAAATAAAAGAAGACTTGAATGAAATCCCATATAGGAACAAAAGTATGCTTTTAATTGCATATTTAATTTTAATATTGAGATTAGATTTAGAGAGCAAGCATGTTGTTCGTACTCTGTCCTTCATGTAATTTTAATGCCCAAAGGCCTCAGAATGAGATGGGGTCTTCCTAGTAGAAAGTATTTTTTCAAAGAGTACTCAAGAAAAAAATGTACCTGCTCCAAAGGATTGAATTATGATGGTTTAAGGGTTACATATATATATATATTTATATGTATATATAAAGGTGTACAGGGTTTTTGGTACCTATTCCTGCAACCTTGGACTCACTGAATTTTACCTTTTTTCCCACTGTGGGGCTGCAATGTCACTGTTTCCCTACTGTTACACCAAGGCTGAGACTCCACATACCTGTCAAACCTCCTTGTAAGTAGAAAATGAATTTATCATCTGCAGTCATCACTTTTAAATTCTGTGGACTGATGAAAGAAAATTTCCCATTCCATTTTCCCAGTTTTCACCCATGTATTCTGACTTCAGAGTCAGACTATTTGCTATATTTGCTACATAGAACCAGGGAAGGTGATAATGAAAATATCAAACACTACTGGACACAGGAGATACCACATGAGACTCCCATCCAAAGGCCTTTTTTTCTGATAGGGAGCCAGAAATAACCACTCTCTGAATGGGCTTTTACACCTATACACAGGTGCATTGTTTCCTTTTTTTTTTTAATTTCCAGTTGCTTTTGCATAGTTTATCTGATAACTTGTAGTATTTTTACAGCAATTGAAATTTTAATGGCTGAAGACCCTGAAATTTCTTCTATGCTTACTTCTTCCTCCTTATTTTAAAATAATATACAGTCTATTGCTTTTTCCAGACTTTTTTACCGCAAAACTCTGATGTTCTCAGGCAATCTGTCTAAACTCTTCAACAGCCAAACTTTTCATCTGGAGAATCCTTCATCCATAAAAATACATTTGTTTATCATCTCTTGACTAGATTGCTAGAGCACTTTAAACGTGGGCGCTGCACAGGCTTAGGAAGCTTGGTAGAATGGATGGCAAGAGCCTTTCTTCATCAAAATAATGTTTCTTTTAATACTAGAAACAAAGCTTTCAGTGAGAAAAAACGACTTGGAACAATCTTTTTGCAAGCAGGTCTATAAACCTACCTAACCATAAATCTTTCCACGGGTAAATGACATCTTTGGCAAGTGAAGCTTTTTTAACAATCTCATTAGGATTCTATATCTGAATCTAATTCCCAGAAAGAACTACTGCTTCCCTCTCTTGGAGGGTATCCAATTTTAAGTCTATGCTTCAAGCCTTTGGGATCTTCTGTCTTGAAGCTTTTTAAGTTTTAAGGTTGGCTATAAATGAGAGTTCTGAGTTTGTCCCTTAACAATACTGTGTATAGAGATGCCTGTCTTGAAGCAGTCATTTTCTTCCTGCCTGCTTCTCCAGACAGAACCTCACTGAATTTATCCAGACATTCATCTTCCCTGTAGCAGGTCAACATGAAGTATTAATACATTATTACAAGGCAGCTTCAAATCCATCACAACAAGAGAGAGAGAATATGTAGGCATATAAAGAGAAGAATGGAAAAACTGCATGATGTTCTCAAGGTCATAACGTGGGCTTGCAGCAGAGCAGGAAATAGAAATTGCGTGCTGTGGATTGCAGGTAGTATGATCTGGCCACATTTCTTACCAAGTGCCCTTCCAGAAACTTAAAGAACCAAAACCAAATCAAGATAAGACATAATCCTGATTCAAATTATTGATACTTAAAAAAAATAATTATCTTCTATTGGGGCTGATATTTAATCTGTTAAGTAACTGGATTTGTAGGTTCTATTTTCCACAAGAATTTTTCAACTGGAAAAATATATGTAGAGAGTTATTAAGGTTTATTCTTCTCCTATGCACATCTCAATTAAATTTCATAAACACTGTTTTGATGATCCTGAAAAGGTAGAAAAAAGTTAAGCTGAAGAACAAGTTTACAAAGTAAATTATTATGCCATAGTAATAATGATAAAATGCCAGACATAAGATGAAAACAATAAAGGAACTATGTAGCTTTTAGAGTAAATACATGTTACTTCAGTTGTCTTTTAGTGATGAAATTAGAAATCTGGTCATGAAAAAACAGAAAGTATCTGTGAGACAAAATCTTCAGGATGGATCGCAGAATCACCTAGGTTGGAAGGGACCTTTTAAGATTATATAGTCCAACCAATGAAAAAAAACACAAACCAAAACCAACCAACCAAAAAAAAACCAAAACAGTTTTTCCAGGAGATTACTGTGGGAGACTGCATCAAAGGCCTGACTAAAGGCTAAGTAAGTAACATCCACAGCCTTTCCTTCAACCACCAATCGAGTCACTTTGTCACAGAAGGAGATCAGGTTGGTCAAGCAGGACTTGCCCCTCGTGAACCCGTGCTGGCTGGGCCTGATCACCTGGGTGTCCTTCATGTGCTGCATGATGGCACTCAGGATGATCTGTTCCATCACCTTCCCAGGCACCGAAGTCAGACTGACANNCAGACTGACAGGCCTGTAGTTCCCAGGATCATCCTTCCGGCCCTTCTTGTGGATAAGCATCACATTTGCCAGGCGCCAGTCAGCTGGGACCTCCCCAGTTTGCCAGGACTGTTGGTAGATGATGGAAAGTGGCTCTGCAAGCACTTCTGCCAGCTCCCTCAGAACCCTCAGGTGAATCCCATCTGGGCCCATAGACTTGTTTATGTTGAGGTTTTGGAGCAAGTCCCTCACCATCTCCCTTAGAATTACAGGGGCTTCATTCTGCTTCTTGCCCCTAACTGCTGGCTCAGGGGTCTGGGTACTCTGAGGGCACCCTACTCCATTGCTTAAGACTGAGGCAAAGAAGGAGAAGGCACCTCAGCCTTCTCCTCATCCTTTGTCTCTATGTTACCTCCCATATCCAGTAGAGAGTGGAGCTTCT
>BJBW01015291.1:0-23237 GCA_004320125.1 Scolopax mira
TTAAATTAAACTACCCTTCTAATCAGTTACATCAAAGCTTTTTATCTAAAAGTGAAAGGCAACAGTTTTGAAACCTGCTAGTTCATTCCTCTCATTTCTTTTCATGCTCAAATGGACAATCTAACTTGGAAATTGAGAACAATTGGCAGCTTTGGATAAAATCAAAAGCGCTGCTATTATATGCAGGTAGTAAAATCAGACACTTCAAGGTGTAACTGTGAAGAAAAACACTTAACCCTCCAAAATTACTATTCTGTTACAAAGCACAGATGTTCTTGGAAGAAGTACTTGCACAGTGCCTTATTATTTTGGGGTGCAAAGTTCCGTATTACTCAAGTGAAGCTTGTGCCCGATTCAAAAATAGCAAATGTAGCTCTTAGTGGAACAATAGTCTTAGCTACAAGGGCAGGGTGAGTTTTTCATTTTTCGTATGCAGTTGACTTTTGGCAGCACTGTCCTGGAATGTAAAATGCCAAGTTGGCAGCTTTCAGAAAGGGAAATTTCAGTAAGTTGGGATGGTCCCTTTGGGCTCATATTTCTTGCAGTTCTTTCTCCATGTGCTTTTGTTCCTGAGTTACCAGCAACAGCTCTTACCTACAGCTTTGTTTCTTATTTTATGCTTTATTAACTCTAGTTTTTCAGCCCTAGCATCATTTTACCCTTCAGGGATTCACTGTAAAGTTTCATCAGCCTTTTTCTGAAATGTATAACATTGTAACAGTGGTAGATTGTAGTATATGTACCCCAAAGCTCTGAAATTGTGACTTTCTCAGTGTCAGAGTCTCCTACGTTGTAGATTGTAGAAGACCAGATTTGCTGGCAGACACACACCTCATACTCACTCCCTGCAACCCTGGTTAGGTTACGATTACAAACATTTTGCATTAGAAAATTCCCTCACAGATCTAGTAATACTTTTCCTTATAGAAAATGTAATTCCCTTACTAAGAGTGGTATTTTCAAGAATTAGACTGCTCTAGAGACAAATCAATTAAGAGTTGATTTTAGCTGATAATAAAATACCTCTTGAAGTCCTTACGACTGAACGTTTAAAATCAGTAGTGATAAAAACCCCTCTGTAATGATGAGTAAAGGAGATAAAGTTTGCAATTCTGATAAATGACTTGAAAGAATCAAGACTCAGTGCAGGGAACTATTTGCAGTTCCATGGTGAAAGGGTGAGTAGAGTGAATTTCCAGCCCTGTTTCTTCACTGCTTATTACTGTGCAAGTAAGAACAGTTCTGTTTAACAGCCTCATCAGAACACTGGCTCCATGAGCACGGTTGTTGGCACGGGGTTAACAGCAGCTGCTGCCTGAAGAACATATTAGGGATGACGGACCAAGAGCACTTACCTGCCATTGACAGCAAAACAGAGCTGACATATTCCATGCAACACCGCCGTGGCATTTTCTAGAAAAGTTGCTATTTTGGGATTCTCATCCACAGGGCCTTGAACGGAGAGGAAACAGCAACACAGCTTGTCTATCAATCCTATGTTCACCGCATAACTAGAATCACAGGAAAAATTGTATTAAAAAAATAGTCCCACACCAGTTTTGGTAACTTTGCAAAGGTTAGAAAAGTAATTTCTGCTTCCCTGCTATCAAACCATACAAAATGTAGGTTGTGATTACTTAAATACTCTTTCTGAAATGGTTCAATAAAACAATTCAAACTGCAATAACTTCAGATCTGGCTCTCTGTAACTATCAGTAGCTTTTGCTAAGAGATCTGTCTATTGTAGCATAATCTGTATTACACTGTACAAGAAAGATGAGTGTAAATGTTTATCTTACCATACTCCTAGAAGGACAATGGAATTTTGCCATAGTTAAATGATTTATAATAATCTCGATAGCTCTGCAACAGCACAATTTCTTTTTAGCATGAAGAGATAAACTTTGTAAAACACACTAATTCAAGAAGACAATGATGTTACCCAGATAACGTTTTATTGCAATACCTATATCATAACAACTCCTGACCAGATGTTGGGATGTTTTTGCTTTTCAAAATATATGCAAGAGTTAAGGGACTAATAGAACATGCAGGTAACAACCTTCTACCATCAGCACAGGAGGATCAGAAAGCCTCCTCAGGAGCTCAATGAAACTCCAACCCAAAGGAAAACCATACCAGAGACTTTTTTTAAAACTGAAAACTCCTCTTTCTTTTTTATTTTCAGAGTAGATCATCATTGCTGATCACTATTGCTGAAGTTTCTTCTTTGAACTTTTAAGAACTATCTACACCAAAAACGCTGCCGTTTGTCCCTGTACCAAGATCTCTGTCCACACCACGTTCTCTCATAATTTGATCATTAACCTCACTTAAACCGTGCACACAGACAATTTTTTTTTTCCATCTCACTTTGCTGATAGCACCTAACTTCACATTCTTTCCTTTTTCTACCACAAATGTTCAGCTTCGCAGACTTAACTCCATCTCAATTGTTCATTCTGCTGACTTATGTGACATCAACTTCCTTCAGGGAGAAAAATATTCTGCTCTTTCTCATATTCCTCTCTAATTTTCTTTGTACTTTCCTCCACTCTTATAAAGTGGGAGAAACTTCCTGTCAGAAGCAGAACGGCTTCTATATTCCATGCCTCCACCTGACTTAACAGACATGGGGAACAATTGCTTTCACACACTATCAACTGATTCACCCTTTTTACACTGATAGTTTACATTAAACCATCCTGTTATTAGTATTACTCCACCTTCTGTCTACTTGCTTGTCAAGTCCACTTGTTAGAGATTGCCTCTTAGAGCGCAGGATGGGAACGTCATTGGCTTTATGTTTCTGTAACATCAAGACTACTCTGACTTGACTAAGAATGGAACATTATTAAGAAATACTGATTCTAGAAAATAAATAATACTGATTTGTTAATGCTTGTCACAGAAGCTGCGTAAGTATTAAAAATAACTATTCCCTCACATGTCATTCAGTCTGATTTAAAAAAAAAAAAAAAAAGGATTTTTAAGGTTAGGAAAGAAAACCTCTCCACTTTTCAAACAGTGTCATTGCTCAGACTGATCTCTCTTAGGGTTAGAAGCTAGACTTTCTGGCAAAGTTTACCCTGCTGACGCAAATCTTTGGGAAGCTATTAAGAATAAAAATACATTGGATAAGCAAGAAGTCTAACTGCAGTATGAAAGATTTTTAAAGCTGCTGAAGTATAGCAGTTAAAAACACTTAAAGACCAACAAGGGTTATTAATTGCACACTCATTACTCAGGTAAGTTTGTCTGTTGCATTTAGTGACATGAAAGGTTACCAGCATTAGGTTTCTTGCAGATTTTGATCTCAGCAACCCCCCTGATCATACAGGCGATAAGCAAGCTCTCCTGTATTAGCAGAATAATTCCAGGAACAGAGCGAGGTGTTAGATCACACTCGCAGAGAAATGCTGAGTGCTAGAAATCTCTGTGAAACAGGAGGGGAGACAGAGAACTAAATAAAATACAGCTAATACTGATAAATGATTGCTCACAAAAAGGCACAACCATTCTCGTCAACACTCTCTTCCTTTTTCCTAGAAACATCTCCACAGTCAGGCTGATACCTGCAGAATTGCCCCCCTTCCTTTACACCCACAGCTGGATCCAAAGGGTCTGCTCTCTTGGCAAAGAAATGGATGAGAGTTTTCAGACACTACCGGCACTATTCTTTAATGGCATCTGGAGACAAGAAGATGCACGAAGCATTCCCTTCCTTGAAGAATTGAGCACATAGACATGTGGAATGTCAAAGCTTTCTAACCTGTCGCCTCCAGCTCTGAGTCTTTTTATCCATGGTACCGTACTTCCAATCATTTGGCCACCCTCTTGATACCCAGACACTGTGTAGCTAATTCTTGTTTATGCATCAGGTCTAGCAGCTCCCAGTAGAAAAAACCATAAATTATTTCACCTTTCCTCTTCCTTCCCCCATTTTCCTACAACTCTCATTTAATCAGCTCCTCAAGGATATATGATACAATGACCTGGAGGTGAAAGATTCTCATTAATAAGAGAATTTGTCTGGTTTTGACTAGCTTAAAATGCCCTCTCTCTTTTTTTCCTAATTGCACCATTACCTTGTCATCGTGCCTTTCATTCTCCATTTATAACCAGATCCCCCAAAGTGCCTCAGGTGAGGGACCTAGTTGGATTCTCATGTATCTTCTTATCTTAAGGGTATGCCTGTGCTTGGCCCAGTCAGTGTCAGATGTCCAGTCAGCACAAATATCACTAAGCAGACCTCCCACCCTCCCATTCATAAATGCAGAGAATACAACATCCTGAAATTTCACACTCTTTCAAAACCTGTTTGGGGAGAAGGCAGGTTACATGAGAACAATGAAGTTTTAGAGGTCACTGGTATCTATGACAACTATTTGTTTTGCTTTCCTCCTCCAGCTGTCTTTTTTGTATCCATCAGCATCATACCTGACTCTGAAAAGTCTGAAGATGCTCAGTGTGACACATTTTCAGTGGCATACAATCAGAATGTCATTTCTTCAGAAGAACAAGATGTATTGGTGACTATTTGTACAGTTCACTGCTGAAACTATACACTTTCAGCAAGTCCATATTGGATAGATATATAACTTTTTTATATATTGATATATATTAATGGTATATACTAATATACCCAGCTTCAAATGTTTTTACCACAGAATTAGAAAGTTTTAAGTAAAAATTAGGAAAACAATGTATTCTCTTTTAATCTGTTACAACTCACTGGAGTATTTTGATTGAAATCTTGCTCAAGAAATACACTTAGAAAATTGCTATTAAAATACAGCCACATTATAAAGGCTGAAATTAGACTATATGAATTACTGGGTAATCTTTATATTAGGCAGTATGTATTCTGTATGAATGCATTTATGATAAGCAGGACCATGGGCATACACAGCTGGCATAGGAAATTGACAGAGAAAAATGAAAATTCAGATGGAAACTGACTCCTAGGTAATTAGGAGAAGAAACTGATGGAAAGGACAGAAAAAAGCAAGACCAAAATTAAAAGACTCCTGGTTTCCTGTATTACTGTGTCTACATATTTTTGAAGAACATTTTTGTTTCCACAGGCTTCTTTACTACGCACACAAACTACTCTTACTAAATTAAGAGTCAAAGCAGTTTGTTCCTTTCTTAAATCATTGCAAATTTCTTTCTCTGTAGTAAAGAAATTTACAGAAGTTTAATTATTTTTTTTTTTTAACCTGATCAGGTCTTGGACTCTGC
Source organism: Scolopax mira (assembly GCA_004320125.1). Lineage (NCBI taxonomy): Eukaryota > Metazoa > Chordata > Aves > Charadriiformes > Scolopacidae > Scolopax > Scolopax mira. Next base: position 5,245 of record BJBW01015291.1, read on the forward strand.
TGATGAAGGCTTCCACTTGTGAGGATTTACTTTTCACTTCCTGTAGTATCTTCAGTGCAGTAGAGTGGTTGTTTCCATCTGGGAACCTGGAGATTAGACATCTGAAAATCACAGCAGTTATCCTCAGAAGTCCTGTTGTTAAATCTTCAAATACCTGCTTATTTGCACTTCTGCCTGAAGTAGCATTATGGTCATCTGGAACAGTAACCTAAGTAAAAGAAAAAAGAAAAAACCAACCAGAATTCAGTAAAAATAATTAAAGTTTCTAGAGGAACACTTAGAAGGTTGCATGTAAGTGCATAAAAATAATAACTAAGTAACATATTCTAGCAGAACTGATGGACATTCAAGTATTTCAGATACAAGAAAAGACCTATATACCTTATGCAGATAATGCAAGTCGAAAGAATAAATCAAGTCAAAAGAGTGTTTAGTGTATGTGAACTAAAGGAAGCCTTATAAGCAGCAGAGTATTTCATTGTATGTATCATGATTCTGGTGTTCTTACGCACACACAGCACTTTTGATGACTCACTATCAAAAATAATTTCTTATTTTTTAAACTTGAATCCAAATAAACAAACTACTGATATGGTTCATTTTGACTACTACACTGTGCTACCACAAAGACATATTAACTGTCTGAGATACACAAAGTGCTCAGTAATAGAGGAAAGGCAGCTATTTTCTGTGGAACAATAGTATTTACTGTTGTATGGAAATCCCCTACTTGACTTTGGAAAATCACAACACACCATCAAAAGGCTACCCAACAGTTTGAGTCCCAAACAAACACCCTTACAAAAGGGAGTATTTTGAAAGGCAAAAGTTCTTGTAACGCAGCAAGTACAATTGTGGTTCTTCACTGAAAAAGACAATACACATTCATAGGAATGATCTTTGCAATAAGAGCTAATCCCTGATGGACATTCCCTTTCATAGAAAAAAAAACAAACCCAAAAAGGAATTACAAAAATATCCTGAAGGAAGCGTACTTTCAACATATTTTATGTGTAATTTTAATGTAAGAGAAATTACAGATTTTTTTTTTACCCAAAAGGCAAGATTAATTGTGATAAAACTCAAACCATAACTAAGAAAAAAAAATATTCTTTTACGTATCTGGAACAGTACTAGTTTTCCTTTAGGAAACAGCATACTGAAGTAGGTTTAGACAACCATGGGAAGGCCAGAGGAGGTGCAATCTAGTAACAACAGCAAAGGACTCCGGGGAATACAAAATTGTTCTGATTTGCAAAGAGGGATTCAGTTGTACTGAGGTTATGTATAGCTGAATTCAGAAGACACTGTATTACCTGCTGAGGTACACCAAAAGGGTGACACACAGCTGTCCAAAGCCAGCGAAAGAGGACAACCTTTACTGGATGGAGACAGATGTATTGCAGTGGTTCCCCTTCACACACGAAAAAGCCTGTGAGAGAATTCTCTTTTCCTAGGAAGTGTCAGAACTCCTCAGTGGAGCGGCCGACCACTAAAGCTAACCCAAAGTGGCTAAGTATTTCAAAGAGCTAAGTACTCCTCAAAGGCAAGAAGACCCCCAAGGTGAGGCTCCAAATCTTGTTTTTATGCACATTTTTTTTCAGAAAGAAAGCAATTTTCTAAACCTTTCAAAGTCTACAAAAATGAAGAGAGTCCTGATTTTATAAAAATTAATGGCTGTTGAAGTAGAAATTTCTGCCAGGGAGGGAGGGAGGTTTACAACGCGCTCCCCCCAACCTGACCAAATCTGATGAGAAAATTCTAACCCCCCTCCCTCCAAAAATTCTCCTCAAACAAACCCAAAAACCAAGAAAGGAACTACCTGAGAAGACAGAAAACCCACACAATTCTAGGGTATATCCTGACATACTGGAATATCATAAAAAACAGCATGCATAATATACTTCTAAAAGATGCAACAGGAAATGCTTTCCACCCACAAATGCACTTTTACGGATACTTTCATATTTTAACTATTAAGGAGAGCAGGAAAAACATGTCCCATGAATCAGGCCTAAATATCTCAATAAAAAACACCTGCTGACGACCACTGCACTTGTCCATCAGATGTCAGGACCTGTCGGTCAGTTGTGCTGCTGAACAGCCCTCAGCCAAACAGAATCCCACTTTTCTAAATAATTACACTAGAGCCCACTCCTAAAAAAGTAGTGAAGTTGAGATGTACGACAACTCAATCTGAAGACAAATCTATGTAGGGTACAGATCTGGAAGGAAATCCTCACGGAGAATATAATTTAAAAAAAAATCTCTTTCATTTTATATTATTTTTTCATTTCTGTGTCCATGATAATGCACCTGATTATGATCGAGCTGCGGAAGGCCTGCAGCTCTCGGGGCAGAAGGCTGGCAGCAGGGATGCCTCGATTCATTCACTGGGGTAACGCTGTGGGGGTCCCCGTACTGACAGACCTCGGATGGAGCAACTTGATGAGAGAGTTTGAGGCTTTCCACGCTGCAAATTAGTGATCAATATTGGCTGAAATTTTATTTTCATTGCAGGTTAAAATCATTTACACGCAAGAGAGGCCATGGAAAATCTTTCCTCCCTGTATAGGTATCAGGAGGGATTTGGTAACACTTGGTGACAAAGAACAACATGCACATTTCTTTATTATTCATTAGCTCTGAGCCTTGGGCCGGTACTTAAAACTCATTGTAATAGTCTGTTCCTGGTGATGAGCCAAGTGAGCAAGTGAGAAGTCTTTAGCTGCTTATTCAAGTTCAATAGGAAAAATAATATTATGTTGCTCCAGTAACTTCTGTTGACTAAAATAATTCATGCTTAATGATTCTAATTGCCTACTGAAACAGATGGATTAAGCTTTGCAATGTATAAATCAATTTAAATGTGGCGACTTTGTAGGAATGACGACTTAGGAACACCAAGTTTTTAAAATTGCTAACAAAGGCTACTCGCTCCTTTTTTGCCTAAGATAAAAAATTATATATAACTTATTTCTTAGAAAATTTAATCCTATTTTCCAAGAAGACCCTTCCATTTCCTATAGTGAACGGTTCTATAAACAGATGTCTATTTTTGTCTTCTAGGTGAATGTAGATATGAAAATAATTTTTTCTAAGTATATAGCCCTTTGCTACACAAGTTCATTTTTTAATATAAAACTGTTCTTCCCAATTTATAAAGTAAATTGATCTGGCACTCTTAATACAATCATTTATTCCAGAGCTGATTTTTCACATTTGATTTTCGGGGGAAAGCATGCGTGTATTAATATAAAGGGAGAACAAAAGTGCTTTTCATGCTGGGTAAGTCAAACAAGAGATAGAAGGAAATACTGTTTTACAGAAAATGGGTAAATTTGAACTTGTTTCCTCCCTTTAATATTTTCCATTTATACGAACAAAGATCAGCTCTTTTACCCAAGAAGTAATTAATGGGATACTGTGAAAATGCGTAGAGATTTATGTTCAAAATTAATTGGGGTGCTTGCAGAAGTGATGTATTACTTCGCTTGTTGATTATCTTAAGATTTAATAGCGTAATTATGAAAGCTTTCATGCTCTGGTCTCTTTGTGTTGATTAGACAAGGAGTTAACGATATTCAGAGAAACTGATTTTGTTGAACATGGATTTTGGATGAGTAAATGTTAAAACATTCCATGTTTTAATTTCTGAATCTTAACAGGTTTAACAGTTTAATTGACACAAATCTATAGCTACGATTACACACTTAAAACTGACTTGTCAAGCAATTGGTATAAAACATTTCTAAATCACTAAGGAAAATCAGGGAGAATGTAACTATTGTTAAATTATTTGACACTTCCAACATCTCAACGCTATTTTAGCATTTATGATGACTGCCTGTGCTGGACCCAATCAAGACTTCTACCTTCTTTAAATCAGTTCTTGAAGCAGAAGGCTCTGATGACCAGGCTCTCGGCCCTGGTAGAGCCTCCATACAAGTGTTCAGCCACTCAGCAGAGAATTCCCCTCGCTGAAAGTCAAAGTGACTGCACTTCAGGAGTAAAATTTCATAGGCCAGTTACCTACAGTGCAGTTCAGATTTGAGCACTGTATTTCAGAGAAGAAAAATGTCATCAGCAACTCACTTCTGATCTCTACATTTATTTGACCTCTATTTACATTTCAGATGCGTTTATGTTCACTAATGATGTTTGATTTAGAATTTTCAGACATTATGCATTTGAAGATTGCCTTAAAATAAATCACAGTGATCCAGTTTGAAATTTTGAACTGGAGCTATAAACGGCAACTACTCTGGCAAGTCAGACTGCTGGAGTGACAGGCAAGACTTTTTGCTTTTCAATTATGAAATCATATCTATATCTCTATGTCTATATGTCACATGTTTACATAAAATTATCTGCTCAAAGGAGAAAAAAAATCTGATTCTAGCCTTTAATGATTAAATAGAAAGCAAAGCAGCCTAAAAATGTTATTGCACATACAGGATATTAGCAGTAACACACATGACTAATGAAGTGCACAGAACTGTCTCAAGCCAGTCATTTGCAATTCTGTGTAGTCAGCAATTAAAAATTAAGCAAGAAAGAATCTATGTAACTTTGCATATTTATGTGAACAACAAAAAAAACCAAAATAACCCCCCCTCCCCCCAATGTATCTATTTCTAATTTGTATTACTTTCACTGGTAACAGCAGGTATGCCATGATGGAAAAGACCTGAATGAACAAAATCTTCCAAGAATTTTTACTGGACAAGGTGGTCCTGCCCAGCTTGTTATTCTCAAATGCTGATTGAGATGTCCCTTTGATCTATCTGAGAACATATAGTTGGAAAATAAACCATCGTGCTTTCCTTATCATGAAATCATAAAAGGACAGATATAAAAAAAAAGCCCCAACGCCCCAATCTCTTTACTAAACAGATAAAATTATTTACAAACACAGGCACAGACATGTATGGTTTATATATATGATTTTTTCAGATATATTCAGGAAAAAGTACATGACAGCTGTCACTTGACTAGAAAAAATCCCCCAAATTAAAACCCTAAGAAACACACTACATTTGTTATTCTACCATTTCCCATTGATACCTAAACTTTCATTGGAGGAAAAAGAATTGTTTTGCAAATAATTCTTCAAGTCATATTTTCAAGAGGGAAAAATCAGGTTTAGAAAAGCAGTGCTGTGTTTAATTTTTTGTACTTAAATATGTACTTCATGGAACTACGAAGATATCCTAGTTTAAGGGCCAATTTTGCCTGAAGAGAACATAAGAGACTTTATGTACAGCAAAGAAAAGTCCACTGTGGATCACGGGAAACATTAAGCTTTAATTACATTTCTGCTGCAATTCAAGGCTAGCATTTGGCAAGGGACTGAAAACTGCTCCATGTGTAGTAAAGTTTTTGATGCAGTATCTCTGATCTCTAGGTGGCCAACATTTCCTAAGAAACACGCTCTGTATTTCTTCAGGAAGGCACAGGCCGTTCGCCCAGTGCTGCCCTGCAAAAAGGGAAGGTGTTTGGCATCAGAAGGAATCTTGTCACTTGTAAAGTGCTGAAGGATTTCATCTCTGGTGTAATTACCCCAGAGCCTGTGCTCCGTCTGGCTCCGCAGAAAGCAGACAGGGCTGTGAGTGGCCCGGCACAATGCACACACCTTGCACTAAGTATATTTGAAATCTAATACCTGGAATCCTCTTGGAAAGGTTTGGTGAAGAACAATGAACTGGCAGCTACTCAGAGGAGAACGTGCAGATTGCATTTGGGTTTTCTTTGTGTCAAGGACCTTCGGACTATCTTTTTAAAGTGTTCATCAACGGTCCTATGGCTTGTTGATTCTAACAGCGTCATTTGAATTATTTAAAGTATGTACATAACTTTTCAATTAACAAACTGCTTGGCTCATGAAAATACATACACACAATTTATAAGTAGAAAACCAAGACTAAATATCTTATGATGAGCAGGTCACTATGAATTAAAAATGAGTTTTCAAATAAAATAATTAATGACGTTTCAAATTAAATGAAACATTGGAAAATTAAAACTTTCGTGGTTAAAGAGTCCTGCTATTTAAGCACTTCAGCAAATCAAACTACAGCAGCATATTGACTTGACATATATTTCCAATACTGAAATAAGTAAGAATGAGACACACATGGACAACTCATAATATTCCATACTTTAAATATTACTATAGAGTGAATTATAGAAGAAAAACTCAGAAAACATTAAAAGACACAATACTGTCCACACATAAGAGTTCCTGGTATGTATGCTCTTGCAGAATTCATTAGCAAAGTACTTGCCTTTGTGTAGTGTATAGTGTGTGTGTGTAGTGAATAGTACAGCAGATACAGTTATCAAACATATACAACTGAAGAATCTTATTATTTTGAGTCTTTATTCTCACATATCTCTTGGTGTTCTAACACACTCTAAATACTTAACTATGTTTGTGAAGCATACAAAAAATTTCTAAATTAGGCATTTTACATACCGTAAACTGGTGTATTAACAGGTCCATCAGAAAAGTGATCTTATTACTAAAAAGAACATAGGTGCAGTTTTCTGTGCAATTACTGCAGGTGAGGCTGTAAGCATTTGCTGCACTGCAGAGTGACCTAAAAAAAAAATAAAATCAGAAAACAAGAAAAATAAGACTGCAACTTTTTTCTTTGGTAAATTAAAAGCACATAAATGGAAGCACATCACAAGACAACTTTTCAGCAATTCACACTCATTTTCTTAAGCCTGGGATTCCAAACAGAACTAAAAATTTACATTAAATTAATTAAATAATTAAAAACTTCCAAACTATAAAGCCATATTTATCAGAAGTCACGTGCTGCATGGCAACTAGACTCTTCCATATTCAAAACTTGCTTTACATCCAAATAACATGTATTGCCAAATGCATTCTTGAAAAGCTGAACTTTCCTCATGATATGTGGCATTAACCTACTACAAATTATGGGTATACTAGAAAGGCATAGAAAAATCCTTACAGAGAGTATAATCTAATTTCATACTCTGGGTATGTAATACTCTTTTCTCGTTGCATATAGTTATATCACACAAGTAATTCGGGGAGAGGGTCTCTTGTCTAGCATAACCTTCAAGAAAAACCCCTCTATAAAGTAATTCCCAGTATAGCGGGACTCGCCAAAGGCTGTTATGCAGTGTCTGTGAGCTAATGCAGGGAAGGGAGAGGATTGAGCCATTTGTACAGAGCAAGAAACACTGAGGAGGCGAAATCCTTGTCCAAAAAGATCTTCTGCCGCGCTGTGACCCGTTGCTGTACAGCGCCGGTAAGTGTTGGTGTGTCCAGCTACAGTGGCATCGACTGACCTACACCTGCAGCTGGTGGGAAGAGGTAACAGGTTTGCATTGGTAAGAACAGAAAACCCTAAGCACGAGTCACAGGAAGCTCCAGATGCACAACACACGCCCGATTGTTCTTTGCATCATGTGCAGTCATTTCCACCTGCTCCAATTAAAGTTCTCTTCTCAAAACAGGATTTGCAGAGAAGCTGGGACCCGTCCTATAGAATATACTCACAGAGAAGATAAATCTGACCTCAGATAATACTATTTCACAATAAACACAAAACTCATTTCTTGAATTTTGCTTACTACAAAAGCTATCACTGTTACTATACAAATATGTGCACAGACACAAAACACAAATGCATCATAAATATATATACAATAATAAATAAAGATGGCTAGAAATTCAAGTTGCTTGTCTAAAGTAAACCAAAAGGAAAAAAACCTTTTACTTTGTTGGGGTTTTTTTTAACATGAAAAAATGTGACTACATTCAAATAAGCCCCATAGAAGAAAACAAATTGTGAGCACTGCCAAAAGGTCATACAAAAGTGGGGCTGCAACAAACAAGAAGTTATCATGCAGAAATCATCAAAGCTGGTATTTAACATAACAAGCTGCAGACTAATTCAACATACTGACAGAGAGAGTGGAGTTTTAGCCTTTATTTTTCTCCTAAAATATTTTTGAAACAACAGAAGTTATTTACAGACTAAGGAAGGCCGCTTTACTGATTGCTGTGTTCATTGCTGTGGCATCTGATTACTCAGCCCTGCTCCCCAGAGCTGAAAGGGAAGCATCTTATATACATACATTGCACTTCTCAAGCCAAGAAAGGCTGGGAACACTCAGAGGCCAGAAAACTCAAAGCTTTTTTCATTTGTATTTCTAGATTGTCTTTTCTTCAGCTGGAGAAATAATTTTGAATTTAAAAACAGCAGTGTCACCTTGCTTGGTTTGATCTGTAAAAACAATGAATATTTATACTTTTCCTTTGTTAATATTCTGAGTATTACCCTGTTACCAGATATGTTCATTACTGTACTGGTTATTAATTTTACTCTATTGCCTAATTAAATCAGTTTCAATCCTCAGTTCACATGATATGAAAACAATATTCAATCATTATTAACTGATCAGAGGCAGGTTAATTTTCACCTGTTTCACCTGATTTTTACCATACAAGGATAATACCTATTGGAAATTCAGGCAGCATGTTTCATGTGCTTTTTTTAAAACCTGCCTTAAGCAGGATTCTCTTTTCCTATCCTGACTACGTAAAGATATTTATTTTACTTTCCTCAGTAGTGCTGAAAAAAAAATTTCATTAGGCACCTACTTTTACTTTTCATGGAAGATTATTCCAGTGTAGGTGAATTTACAGAAAGAGAGAGATTTGAAACAATATTGATAGTTTCTATATTCACTTGAGAAGATGCTTTAAACCAGCATCTGGCATTTTATCAGTTATTCTAAAATCAAAATTAATTCTATCTAAATATAAACATTATAATTCACCCAAAGTGTCAAATATGAACTTGGTGGGTTAACTTACAATTTTGACAGACTTGCAGAGTTTCTGAGGTCATTTAGTCAATTCACTGAAATAGTTTTTTGATATATGCAATTCCTAATTCCTAAGAGGATCATTTACTTTACATTTGAAAACACAAACACTGCCCACTTTATATATAGAACAAATTCCACTGTAATAATGCATCATGCTTTTGGTTTTCCCAACTGAACCTCACGTCAGAAGAAGTACTTGCATTTTCAGAGATTCAAATAATGTATTTGAAAAGGTGGCGTAAGCAAATGGATGTCAAATTAATTTTTCACAACAATAAAGAGGGTTCTTTTAATTGATAACATAAGCTTGCTAACTATGGCTCGTCTAAATACATTCTAATCATGGCGTGCTCTGAACTATGATTCAGTTCTACGATTTTTTTTTTAATTCAAAATTGTAAGTGTCAGCACGGAAGCCGTCCCCAGGTGGTTCGCAGTGTTAAATGGCAGATTAAAGACAGCACAACTAATTTCTTTACTTTAATCTTATTAAGGGAACAACAGCTGTCAACTGTCACCATTTCTGCTCAAGGCCTCTGCGACAAGCGCAGTGCTGTGAATGTCAAGCCAGAACTTCATTTAACCACCAGTTAAACTCTCTGGGATGAAAAACTGCATACATATCTCACGGTTTTTTTCCCCTCTGTTGGAAGCTCTAACTGCTCTTAATTCCAAAACTTTTATCTCAAGAGGTATGAAAATCAGTTGAAATAGTAAAGTATGAGCCTCACGTACAGCAGTTGTTTATCAATTACTGATGTTGCTCTAAACTTTGTATCACACCCGCAAATCAGCTTTAAAGCTGTGTTAGCCAGCATGTATACTCAAACCACAGAATAAGGCTGCCCTCTGATGTAAAGCTTTCCTGAGAGTAAATCCAATTATAAAAACACTCATTATGGTACACAAACTTTGATCCAAAAAAGAAAGCCCTCTTTAAAGTAGACAAAAACATGCATCTGTATGATATATTTATTTTCCATGAGTACAAAGAAAAAGGAAGAGGATTCATTTTAATCTACATCTTCAAGCTAGGTCTCAACAGTTTATATTTATGGACGTCACTGTCTTTTATGCTAGCACATCTTCACTTTTCTCAATTTGCCTGATATAAACAAGTTGGCAAACTGTAACTTTTATTCAAAATACTGAGGCAGCAATAGTATCCAACCACACAAAACTAACACACTGCAACGTACAGGGCTGTGGAGGCGAGAACTCACAACTTTTGCTTTATAAAATTCAGCACACCTTCAACATATAATAATTCATCTGTTTCAAGCATAAAGCTTTTTCACATTACTTTCAACTTCTGAAGATTACAAATGCACAGCCTTTGACTATCAATGAAGAAAATAACCCAAAAAGCTCAATTTGGCAGTGAAAAAATTCCAAAGTAAACATTATCAAATTTAGAATGTGTTGATTCAGAGCTACTTGCTTTAAACCAGATTGAATATTATGTGGCACATAGACAGGGAAAGAAAGTGATCGGTATTTAAAAGCTGAGTTGAGAAGAAGTGGGAGGTGAGCTATTACTAAAAAGCAGTGCATAGAATGGCTGTGTAGTGGAATGGCTAAAAAAACCCACCAAGGTAAGAATACGGAAAGAACAACAAAATGTTTACTTTGAGGTAAAAATTACCAATTTTAAGTCTTAAAGACTATACAGGTCCTTATACTTCACTCGCAGGGTCTATTACACAATCAGGAACCCCCAAAGATACATAATCAATTACTATTTTGTCTGTATTTTACATTATTTAAGGATGCCTGATTAAAAAAAGAGCTAAATGTAATCATAATTAAAAGACAGAAGACTAAACTCAGCATCAATTCTCCTTCAAGAGACTTCCAAAACCAGGTTGGAGTTCAATTCTGAACTGCTGGTGTACGTCAGAGTAAACTATTGCATGGCAAGTGATAATCAAATAATTGATTTACCCCAACGTTTACAGGTGTGGTGGAACCTGAAAGCCTTCAACAGAAATCCTCTGGTCCTTAACTTACCCCTTGTTTGATTTGGTTCTCAATCCAAAAGTTTCCTAAGAGTTTGCAGGGCTCATTTCAACAACAGAACTTGTTCCCAAATCACACGGGGAGGGCAACATTGATTTATCCTTGTGCTCAGACACAGGCAGCAAGAAAACACCACGGGAAGGGAGAGATGCTGCAGGTTTCAGAGGTTGAGCTTGCAAAGGGCTTTCCCCTTTAGAGCATCTTTACATCCATGTCTCTATGTACCAACTGCTAGTTTGCAATGCATGTTTCTCTAGAAGGAACAACCTTACACGAAAATAAGGTGGCTAGTTTTGCCCTTTATGTAAAAAACTTTGTGAGGAATCCTATAGAACTGCATGAACAGTAACAGCACAGTTTAAGAAATGTATGTGCATAAACCCGAGTAAAAATGACAAAGAACAAGCTTTAAAACCAATTCTCAGCTAAAAATAGTTCTTACTGAAAAAAGTAATTTGTATCAATGTCACCCCACATTATGCAGACACCATTTTCTGCTTTTTATGTATATAGTTATGGTTGAACTTTTTTCCTCTGATAATATTTGCTTTAAATAAACAATGGAAGAAATTGTACGAATAGAAAAGATACAACAAAACTGACTTTAAACATGTCTGAACTTGTAACAAAAGTCCTCCTTTGTTCCTTACACAACTACTGCTGATTTCTATTTAAAAGTGTTGGTCACCAAAGGAACTCAAACTATGTCACAAATGTTAATTAAACAAACCCTACAAACCTCATTTGTTAGCAGATTTGTTAGCAATTTTCAAGGCCAGTAACGTGTCCTGGCACAAAGGGCTTAAATGAGTTGCCCACAGCAAATATGCAAGCCACGGAGGATGAGACTCATCTTCTGGTCTTGATCTTAAGTCATTAAATTGTTTTGCTGTGCAGCTCCCAGTTGCTTTTCAGTAAAAGCATAAGAAAAATACCATAAGACACTGAAAACCTTTGAAATTCTGATGAGTATGTCTCATTTTGTGGTGAACTGAACAAATTCATGAAAACTACAAAATGCTACTTTAAGAAATAACGCAGCTGGACACTAATTTGTGTGTTAACACTAATCATAAAACCTACTATAATCCATTGCTTTCTCTTTTCCTTTTTCAGTGATTTATTTGAAGGGGAGAAAAATTGCCCCAGCACCAAATGTATCATCTGTCTCATAAATGTCACATCTTTTTTGCAGCATTTGCTGTCCTGCTGGTCTAACCACCAATCTGGACAGCAGTCCAAAACAACAGGCATATTGTTAAATCTTTTGATAATAAAGCTTTATCTTGTAGACACGGGATTAAAGTTCTGAGCTGCACCATACTGCCAGGATTTTGGAGAAAGAGAGATGTAGATAATAGCCCGTGTAATCTCCTCACCTACTTGTAAATAGCTTATCCTCCTCACAAAACCACAGACAAATTCCCAATTTAAGATGAGTACAAATGGTTAAACATTGCAAGAGCGCACAAACAATGCACCAGTACAGTAGCATCCTTTAGCAAAACATATTTGGCAAGGGGAAGGCTGGAGGGCAATTAATGAAAAGTCTTAGATCAACTTCTTTCCACAGGGCTTTGCTTTATCTTTAAGCAGAGAAAATTGCCACTTCACTAGATTCAAAGTTTAAGAAGTCAAGATGTAAATCACATTTTGCACAAAGGAAAGAAAAATAATTCCCAACTCCTTTCAAAAATTAAATGGGGAGAAACGTGATACAATTTTTCTTCACTTAAAGAACTAAATATATTCTACGATTATCCTTTGGTTTTGAAACTCAAATGTTCTGTATTTAAAGGAACACATTTGAAGAACATCTTAAATACTTCTAGTGAGAGCACACAAATATGCATTAACGTGGTTCCTCTAAAGCAGCCGCGTTTGTTCCTGGTTCAAACTGTTCACAGAGAGTCCCACCCTCCAGAAGGCCTGATTGCACTCATCAGTTGGGCTCCAGCTTCTGGAGGTTCCTCTCTATCAGAGAGAAGAACACAGAAATGGCAGCAGAGAAGGCTCAGCATCACAGGCAGCAGCTCTGTGACTCTTCCAGCACCCTCTGGACTCTGCAAGTCAGACTCAAGCAGACTCTTGCAGGAAAAAAAATCCCAGCAAGAGCCATCAGCTTTAGAAAGCAAGATCCTACACTAAATTATGTGAAAACTGACATAGGACTTTCCATCTACAATGTTTTCAGATGCCCAGAGCCTGCCATTTGCTGTAAAATAGGATGAAACACTGTATTTCAGGAGCAGAGCTAAGCTCTTCATAACATACATAAGTTCTTTTTAACATACTAAGTTGTCAGTATAGTTTAAATGAATCTCTTTTCTGCCTTGATATGTCTTTTGGAAATACAGATGGTTGAAAACTTGTGTTAATAAAACAACGTTTGAAGATTTTTTGGAAAGGTTTAAAAATTCTTTTCATAATTCAGTCATGAATAGGCTTAGGAATCCAAGAAACCAATCATACTGGTCTGAAACAGGTATGAGATAGACAGTACCTGTCGTGGAGACGAGAATCTCTGATAAATCTTCTTGGATATTTTTTCTGTTATGCAAATGTAGCTCATATGGGGCTTTATTTACTGGCGCACAAGCTCCTTTGAGAACTAATATATCCTCATACTGCCTAACCAAATTTAAACAAAATGTTTTCAGCAACGTAAACACAATTTTCTGACACCTTCTCAACAGAGGTTGCCCAAGTTAGTCTATTCCTAAAATAAAAGAACAAAAATCAAAAGTGTTTAGAAGATGCATATTCTAGGAGTTTAAAGCTAAATTTAGGGTAAGCTTTATGTGGCCACACAGTACAGCCCTTTCCCTTGAAGAGTTTATCCGACATTGATGAGGGTAACTCAAAATTAGAGCCTCTGTTCTTCCCTAGCACCTCACACCTGTCCCATAACATATTAATGGAGAGTTTTAACCCAAACCCTCACAATGTAGTCCTTAAATTCCAATTATTACACTATTACAATATACCTACAAACAAAGACAATGGTACATAACAGGACAGCCTGGGCTTGATTCATCGCGTACTAAAGCCACCCCTAGCTCTGCTCTGAAAGCACTTGTGGGCCTTTGAATGGATAAAAATTACAGTTAAGAGATTAGGGGGAAAAAAAGCATGAGTTTTCAGTTTTCACAGGCATTCTGTTTAGTCACTGCGGTTTTTTTTAAATGGATTAGCCATTTAAACCCTTCTATTCTTACGTGCTATAAAGAGGAATTCCTCTAATCCACAAGAATTTTGATTTACCTGTTTGTAGAAGCCTTTTCAGCTAGCAGTATCTCACAACCATCTCATTTTAAAAGCAGTCAGACACCACTGAATTACAAGCCTTTAAAAAATTCCCCCACTGCCCACTAGAGATCTTTACAGACTAACTTCAAAAGATATATACCTCCTCTTCTGTTAAACACAGTTTTCTCTCTGCATATTTTGTACAATTAGGAATGCCACCACTCAAATATAGAATAGCTGGAAAGAAAATCACCAAGTTAGAAAACCAAAGGTTGAGTAGAAATGGAAATGTCTTTCATTCTATGCTTCTGTGGCAGCATAGAGTACAGCACAATGTTTTTCTTTGAAGTTCAATGCTGGACTATATGAGAAGAGGCAGCAGTGAAGCAGCAACTGTGAAATAAATATTCTAGAGATTCTAAGCAACAAGCAAAGGATTGATCATACTTACTTAAAAGGAATCCGTGAAATTGCATTCAAATTGGTGGGAGAAGTCACTGCTTGAAGAACATTTTCGAGGGCAGTCAGTCCTCCTGCAGCTCGAAATGCTATTTGATCTGCTGTGTTCTAGATAAACACAAACACAGAAGAGAACCAACAGAAATTAAAGAAATTCTTACATAAAAGATATGCCTGATAGATAATTGTCCTGAGCTTTGTCAATGTAGAAAATCCTTAAATAAATATAATGTCGAACACTTCTGAAAGAGCAATTTTACTGTCAGTGCACAGGGAAGACTATTCTTTGGAGGAATTGTTGAAATTCTCAGATGCTATTTTTTGCAGAGATCATATACACATATCAAATACTGTACAGTTCATACAGGTGAATACCATATTTTCTGTAATGACACACTGTCCTAAGGATTTTTATAAAGTTAATCTTTATCTGTTGCTGTTATCTTTGTAGCTACCCTTCATGGGTCTGTACATGATTTAAGTAAGATAGACAACCTCTAATGAGTAATTCCTCCTTCTTACAAACTTCTCCAATAGGAGACAACTTCCAGGCTTGCTCCCTAAGTTTGTTCATCACAAAATAGCTGAGGCAGATCACTTCAGAACGTGAGCACCATCCCTACGCTGAGGGGACCTGGTTAAGTGGAGTCACTGATCTGGAAGAAAGCCCGACAGCATCACTACTCAGATGTCCTGTTTTATCCTTAATCTTAGGAAGACAGAAGTGTTGCCTGACAGATGCTGCTGAGGATGCAAGTTGGTTAGCTGTTCTGTTGTGTCTTCCCAAATTAATTGCTTGGAGTTTAAGAATCAGGTTAAAAATCTGGATGTGATTTTTGGTAGTGCTTCAATTATGGGAAACCGTAGAGGTAATGTTTGAAAATATCACCTAGATGACTGGTGTAGTTTACCAATTTGGCAACTCCAACTTCTTA
Organism: Scolopax mira; assembly: GCA_004320125.1. Taxonomy (NCBI): domain Eukaryota; kingdom Metazoa; phylum Chordata; class Aves; order Charadriiformes; family Scolopacidae; genus Scolopax; species Scolopax mira. Next base: position 20,784 of record BJBW01015291.1, read on the forward strand.
CCACCCCCCTAACCTCTGTCTAATCCACAGCTTGCAACTCGTTCAAATGCAGCAGAATGAATTAATATTTTTAGCTTTGAGGTATGCCATTCACATCCAACTTGTTTTGCATTTGTTATGCTATGTTGTTGGTTATAAATGGAAAGATTCATTTTAATCCAGTTTTGTATGTATTCCCAGCTCTCTAGTTTAGCTTTACTTTATTCTAGGTGTCCCCTTTGAATTTCCACTTGGCAGAATAGGAAGGTGTAGAAAATAATCCTACCATTATTCCTACGGTTTGCAAATGACTGAGTTTTTACTGGAGCAGGTCCAGGATTTTAGAACTTACTCATGCCTTTTTTCTTTCATTCAAAATTGTTTTTATCTCCTACTGCTTAAAATAAAACATGTAAGGTCTTTTTCATCACTTTTAAGTTGCTAATTTTGTGTAGCTTTATTGTCTGTTTGTTGTATTTACTCATCTTAATTTCATCAATGATGTGGATATTCTAGTTAATAAGAAAGAATTATCTTTTTTTCAATGCTGCAAGCATGGGCATGGGAAAAATGGGAAGTGCTCTATAACTACAGTCACTATTAGTCTGTAAGAATGTATTATGCTATAACAGAAAAAAAATATATATAATGTATAATAAAAAAAACTCCTAACGACTCTGGTAATAAAATCTTTCTCTGAACAAGTAGAAACATAATTGAGCAAGATATAATACGATTTAGGAGAGAAACATTTTTTCCTCTGAGAACTAGACATTGATTTGTAAACACAAAAGTACATGTTACTCTTTTTTTTTTTTTTAAATCATGCAACTTTCTCTCCACTGAGTTTCGTTCAAACAAACATCTCTATTCTATTTAAATTAGTTTTTCCAAGCTCCAGAAAAACTGTTTAAACAAGGAAGTTAGTTATTAAAAAATAAACCATTTTCCACAATTAATTTGAATTGCATGTAGATTTTTAGACAGTCAAAAAGTTTACCTTCAGAGGAGTAACTAGCCTCAAGTGAACAGAAATCTGTGTCCCACCTTACCAAACAGTTCAGATAATCAGCCACTGATTTCCTACAAGCTAACTAAGAAATACAATTTCTAACAGTTAATTTTAGTCCAGTTTGCCCAGTAAGCATGCCTTAATTGAAGTTCCACTCATATACTCCTTTGCTTCCTCTCCCTCCCTTCCAAGCCAGAAAAACTCCCAGCAACAAGAAGGCAAAAAAGCCTTCTTTAGCAACCCTTGGCCGGGGATAGAGCCAGGCTGCGGCAGGTCAGGGACGGAGCTGCAGTAAGCACTGCCTCCCTGCAACATTTCCACCCACCTCTTGGCAAAGCCCGAACCCTCCGGCCACAAATCAGAGAACATTATTGGAGCACCTTGGCTGAGAGCCACAGCTCTCAAACCTCCTCCTCCTCCTCTTCCTCCCTGCTCCACCACTTCTGTGGAGCAGTTCAGCAGCCCTGGAGAAGGCCTGGGGCATTTCGAACGGATCAGTTTTCACTTCAGCTTAAAACTTCATAGTGGAAAGAGAGAGCCTGTTATTTCAAGTGTGCATTTTCCTCGGTCATCAACGTACACACGTAACCAGGGCAGACAAAGGGGCACGAGGATTTCTGACTGGCACGTGGCATCGCAGCGCGGCAACGGCAGAGGCCTTTCTGGGACGCCCCCGATTTCTTTGCTACAGGTATTTGTTACTGCTGCTGCTTCAGTTTTAAATGTGCCAAGCACTTCCCACTTCTCACTTTCCCTATTTCTCATGGGAGATTATGCCACAACCTATTAGCTCTCGTGGTGAAGAAGTCTCTCCTGTCATTTAGACCAAATATGCCCTTTCTTGATTTCATCCCATTACTCTGAGTTATATCCCCTTTTACTGCACTCGTTTTGTTTCTCCCCTTAGTAATTACTCCATTCTTGAAATCGTACACTTTTACGTCTTCCTACTTGGCTTGTTTTTCAACTTTATATATTCATTAAAGTTAAACCTATTCTTTTATTTTTCTCATGAAAACTTTTATCTGTGATTTTTTTCCAGAACTCCTCTTTTCTCTATCAATACCTAGTAATGAAGAGTCCAGAAAGTAAACTTTGTCCTGCTCAAATCAGTCACCAGAGTCAGGCTGAAAGAAGCTATAACATCTCCCTATTCTGAGAGAAGATCTTAATTTACCTATTTTAAAAGAATATTAATCTTTTGAAGCTGTTTGACTTCCTACATGCTCTCCTTCCACTTCAATCTGGAGCATCATGTTTATAGACGGACTTTTTTCAGCTTGCATGTTTCACTTATGCCTAATACTTTGCTAAAATACAAGTATACTTTGCAAAATGCAAATTTACATTTTAAAGAACTTCCTTCACTACTACAGTTTTATATCAAGCAGAAGCAAGCTTGCAATTTACCCCACTTTTATGTGATTTAGCTTTATGTCCTATTATTCTCCTCTCTAGATTAC